>APFE030806055.1:0-14925 GCA_000404065.3 Pinus taeda | reverse complement strand
AATTTCTTTACAATTTCTTCAGAAATTAGATTTACTTGTGAGCCACTATCAAACAAAGTATCAATCTTTTGATTCTTGGAAACAACTCGAATATGGAAAAGCTCATGCCTTTTTCTCTCATGTTCTTCATCAATAATAGATTGAGCAGGTTTACTAGTAGATTTCAGAATTCTTACCTTTTATACCCGAGGCTGCAATGATTGTTTCATCTCCCGAGTTTGACCCCAAATATTTCTGAATAGCTGCAACATTTTTCTTCTTCTTGCTCTCGGACTTCTTAGGCCTCAGCTCTGGATGTAGAATTCAACAGTGCTCATCATCATGCCCCTCCTTTTTACAGTGAGTGCATGAAGCTTTGCCTCTTTGTGTAGTGTTAGCCTTCCTTTCTTTCCACTTCTGTTTTCTTTTCTCCTTGCTCTTACTTACAGTGGGTTGGGATGGTCTCCCAACATCCAGATTTCCATTCTTTCCTCTAGCTTCTAGATGAGTAGCTTGTACAAATACCTCATCTATACTAGTGGGATTAAACATGAGGATGGTATGCCTCATGTAACCGTGTAGACCACCAATGTACTTCAAAAGAGTTTCTGGTTAGTCTAATGAGATGCCCAACATCAATGCTCTCTTTCTGAATTCTTGAGTATGCCCTTGCACACTTTGCCCTTTCAACTACCGAAGAGTTTGCCAACTCACCATGGCTTGTTGCATGTAGGCCAATGGATAGAACTAATTTCTGATGGCAGAGACAAAGTCACTCCAGACAGAGATGGTCTTACCATGCTTCTTCACATCAGCTTGGTTCTGCCTTCCCACCAAACCAAGGCAGTGCCTCCTAGGCGTAGGCTTGCCAGCTGAATCTTACTCCTGCCTGAGTCTATGTTTTGTACCCTACAATACACATCAATTTGTCTAATCCAATTGTCTAACTTTTCAGCATTTAGCTCTCCATCATACATAGGCAAATCAAATTTGACATCCAATTTAATCAAGGATGCCTTCTTGTTATGCACAAGGCTACTAGGAGGTGTAGGAAAGTTTTCTTCTTTTCCCTTTTCTTTAGAGTGGTCAATAGAATGAGATTCATATTCTTCTTTATCTTGTTTAGGGCTTGATGAATCTTCATCCTTATGCTTTCTAAAGTGCCTATACATTTCTTCTACCATAGACTTCATAGCTAGGAAACTTTCTACGAACTGGGGGTCTGGCCCTGTAGAACCTTCTTTGGACATTGTCTTCCGAGAATAGACTCTCCCAATTTCAGGATTAGTTTCCTCCAACTCTCCTTCTCCTAATTTGAGCTTTGATCTAGTGATCATTCATAGCTAAACCAACACAAGCTTGTCTAACCTTACAACCTAGTGCTCTGATACCACTTGATCTGATTCTGACCCTATGAGTGACCTCAGTTGAAGATTTAATAAACAAAGGTATTACAGACTCATGTGCTAGTGTGTGTTCTGTGTGATTGAAAAATGGATCAACCAAATTGCCAAGACACAGACATTTTGAATGGAAAGATAGCAGAGAAATACAGTAAGCAATACTAGACATAAACAATTTTTAATAAGGAGTTCACCCTAGTCTCCAAGGCTACGACTCTGGTCTAGCTTCAGTGGTGGCCTTGTTTTATTGTGTCTTTAAGCAGAGAATTACAAATGCAGGGACTCAATATGAGTTCTCCTGAAGCAAATTTTGCTTGGCAGGGCAGTTCTTGGATTCCCTAAGCCACTTGGAGTACATAGACTCTTACTCTTTCTACCTGCTCTACGACTTTTGGTCTACAGTGGAAAGAGCCAACTGTGATGCTCAATCCAGATAGATTCCTCTATGGAAGGCTTGATTCTTCAATCTTTTTGGTGCTTGATGCTGCCTGTGGTTAGCTCGGCCTTATGTCTCCTCTGCTTCGTTTTACTGCTCTCTGTGGTCGTTCCTCCTCTAAGGGTTCACTGTTCACTATCTCTCTTGGTCGCTTGGACTCCAATCTGAATCTCTCTTCTGATCTCTTGTTCATTGTCTCTGCTCATGGCTTTAGCCATTCAACCTCCGTGTCTATTTGTTTCCTCTCCTTCCTGCGTTGATTCGCCTGTCGCCTGTGTGCTTGGAATTCCCTGTTTCGGCATCAGCATAATGCTCAGGAAGTAGCCACGTGTCTCCATCGGAACTGCGCCAGCTCGTTTGTCGATTCATTGCTTTCTCCATCATGGCGGTCAACAGATTCCAAATCCTCTTAAATCGTGGCTTAATCCCCTGTCAATTCCGCTCTGTCTATTGGGTGCAATCTCAGCTATCTGATCTGGGCTCCTCCAGATCCAACGTCATTCGCACGTCAAGCGCGGTTGACTTGCTCGACTGATAACGCACGATCGCGACAGTTTTTCTCTCTCCTCCGCTGCCACGCGTTGATTGATGATTGTGATCGCTCCACTTTCTCCAAAACCGCTTACCGTTCAAGGGCGTCCTGATCAAACCACCGGTTTCCAGGCCGTGGGTCCCACCATCATACGTTGGCGCTTTTTACCTTTTTCCGCCCACAATCCCCTAGCTCCCTATGTGACCAAGCGCTTAAGCTCTACCATTTCGGCCCTATTTGCCCAGCACATCGAAAACCAGCTCCTTTTCCTTATCCGGCTCTCCCAGGGGCTATTTTGACCTCCTGCGCAGTCTCCATGGGCCTTGGTCAGCGCGCTTTGACCGAGGTCCTCGTCGTTCCATGTCAGCTGCCATGGCCACTGGTTCAGGGTGTTTTCGACTATGGTTTGGATTCTTCAAGGATTTGTTCGACCTGTTTTAGTCACGGTTCTATGACAGTCATCTATGGATCCGATTCGGATCACTGTTGCTCTCAATGAAACTCCTTAATAGGTCCACAAGTTGCTCCTCAATGCAGCTCCTTAACTTTAATCCTTCCTCAATGATCTCTTCAACGCTTCTGCCCTCCATCTCGATCATCACCAATTTCTCAGCGAGATAGGAAACTCGTCCATTTTTTGGACATTGCTCCTTTTGCTTACGGCCTTCATGGAACATCACATTTGATCCAAAGCTACTATTGTCTTTGCAACACTGCCTTTTTAGTCTCATTGATTTCAATGCATTGTTGAACAGATACAAGGAAATCTACATGAAATAGATCACACCACCGCTCAGATATATTACATGCAATTCGTCTCTCAGGTGGACTCTCTAGCCTTCATCAATGCCACACGCAGGTCGACTCTACACACAGATTGGAAACCAACAAATTTGACGCAACTAACAACACCCATTCCATTGGATCCACACATAGATCGATGACTATTCAGCGAGAATTTTCAGTATGGGACTTTTGAGGTCTAAATGGGCCTCCTAAGGAAATTATAAAATAATAGTGGAAATAATAAAATAAGATTACATTACATGATCAAATTTTAGAGGGGAGAAAAACTATATTTTCAACGTATTTTCAACTTATCTCCCTATGGGTTTACTCAAATTTCGAATGGAGACACTTAGTGGATGCATAATTTTATTCCTATGGATTCAAGATTCAAGCATCCTATGGATTGAAAGTTGTTTCTGATGAAGATCTATAGATCCGCGTCAACCAATGGATGAGAGTCACGCCAGGGGAGATATGTTGTGATTGATATAGTTAATTCTCGGGATCAATATTAGTTCATTGGATGGTCTAGACAGACCTGGCTTCACATACAAAGCCTCGCAAAAAAATTGCAATGCGTCATACATGACTGTAAGCCTATTGGAATTCAATATGGGAAACACTGTGGCGAGTTGTGAAGCTTGCAGATCATTGTAGAGTGTAGCTAAAGCATGAAAATATCTTCATGGAATTTTTTAGGGAATTTGACTTTAGTTTCATCTCGAAGATTGTGAATGAGACTCATCTAGAAATCTATGATCATGTGATTCGAAGCACTCATATTGCTTCATCGGTAGTCACATGATGCTTGCAGAAATTTCAAGCTCTTTCACTACCTTTGTCAACGTACAACTTGCTATGGTCAATGAGCTATTGATGGCTAGATAACGATGGGAATCATTTGTAGCAAAACATCAGAGGATGAGGATGCAAGTGGATAATTGTAGTTAAATTGTAGAACAGACGCTAAGGGATCTTCGCCATGTTGGATGATCATGTCAAAAATTGATAATAGCATGGTAAATCGCCATCGTTATTTTGGTTCAATGCATTATGGGAAGTAAGATACAGGCACAATTCCCCTTGGTTTTCTTAAACATTGTACGGAGAGTTGAGATTTGGAGAATTGCAGAGGTGTATTGGAAATCATGTAGGGATTGTTTATAATGGAAACCCAGGGTATGTGTTAGATTAGGTGTGATGTAGTAGTTGAATTATTAATATTGTAATTTGTTTGTAGTACTGATGATGATGAACTTGTAAAATTAGATAAAAAGGCCATGTTGTAATAACTAGCTCTAGATACATTCTGTATCTAGACGACTCTTCTATATAACTAGCAAATATAGCGGTTGGCACCCATGTATCTCGGTAGATGGGAGCTCATCCATAGAATGACTAGTAGTTCTGTTTTTATTGAAGCAACTACTGTAAGAAATTGAGTGGTGTAAACTCAATATGGATGGTTGTCTGGATAGTTAGGCAGTTGGGGATCTAGGGAAGGATCCCTCATTTGTTGAGGACATGGGAGTGGTCTTCTCTTGAGGTTATGTGATAGCTTGGAATGTTGTTCAGTAATTGACTTTGGCAGATCTGTGATTCGGGAGTTCGAGAGTGGAACTTGGGAATATAGCTTGCCAATTACACCTTTACGAGGGTTGTGAGACAACTTGATGGAGTTCGCTCTATATGATTTCGAAGATGTTTCAAGAAAGCTAATCACCCCATCACAAGAAAAGTAAGAATTATATTTTCCAAGTTATATATATATATCCCAAAAAAAATTCCAAATTCACAATTATAATGCATTAGATTATAATTATGCTAATCACATTGAATTCTACTAGCAGAACTTTATGATGAAAGTGTGGCAGTCAAGTCTGAATCGAGGGCAGGTTGCAAAACTCGATAAGGAATAGTCAACCACATGCATCTAGAGGAAGGGAAATTTTCCATCGGCATAGGGAATTATGTGTAGGTGATGGCAGTGGAATAATTTTTTAACCATTTCAACAATTATAGTCGCTATGCAATTTACATTTGGGCTGACAAGTTTTGGCATGAATAATCATGTGGATTTTTTTGCCATAACAATGCACACGTCCCACTGAGTAGACATTGTCCTATGCATCATTATTTTTTTTTTTCTAAATATGAGTTTCTTTTCCATTTTTGTGACACGCTGCAAGATTGGAGTTGTCGGTTGCCATGTTGATTATGTTTTCTCTTTTGTGCTCACCATTTTCTTTTCACTGACCTTCACAATGATGAGTTGCATCCATTACCCAGTAGAGTCCAAAATGTATCATGGCATGTCTTTAAACCATGGCATATTTTATTTTGTACTAATATTCTGTAATATATATACAACACTGAATTCAAATAATGAGAAGGGTCACACCTGTAAGGATTGCATTGCTTCTCAAATTTCCAAGAAATGTCTTTATGGCATTGAAATTTTTTCCACTAGGTTTAATGGCTTGAATGTTGACTAAAAGCAAAAGTACCGGAAAATTTGTCTGAAAACATTATTTTTACTGAAAAAGAAATGCAACCATCAACCATGAGTATTTGTAAAAATAGTTTAAATAAAACATAAAAAGATTATGAATAAGCAAATTTTGCAAGCAAATATATGCTTCCTAACATCAACTATGTTACATTCTTCACATATAATCCCATATTCTCATAGATTCAATTATGAAACCCCACTCACAATGGTCATCAATAATATTTTGCATTGGCTATCTTCATATTCATTCAAAGAGTATGATAATCTGTAGTGTAAATGTGTGGCAAAGGCGAAGAATGCATCCACTGGCAATTGACATAATCTATGAGGGAGAGTCCCACAAATTTAGGAGTTAAAATATAACTTTTCATGGATTGAAATATAACGTTGTTAGTCTTTCAGCTTAATTTTCTGTGCCTCATTAGAAATTTAATTATCTTTTTAACATTCATGACTTGCACTACAGATATATGATTGAAAGTAGCATTAAAGCAGAAACCTTAACACAGAAAATCGCTAACATGAATTCAACGTAATGGAAATATTACAAAAAAACTGTGAATCACTGTGGAATAACTCTCTAACTCTTCAAACTTTCAAATGCTAAAATATTAAGGGCTTTCACGGATTTCTTCATAAATACGTCTTTTTAGATTTTGAAAGATTGAGCTGTGAAGAAATCAGTTCACAATTAAATTTGCGAGGATGTTATTAGACTGCTTCATTCATTTGTATGTGGAAAGTACAAGATTATTTTGAAGGAGCCGATGACTCAAACAATAACAAAAACTGATAGTTTTGAATTCAATGCTAGCTTCACCTGCAAATCTGCCAGGATTAAGATTTCACTTCCACAAATGGATGAGAAGAAGAGAGTCAGCGAGGTTGTAGATGCCGATAGATTCCATGCCATCAATGCTGCAATAGTTCGGACAATGAAGGCTAGAAAAGTCTTGAGCAGTCAGGAATTATTCGTTGAATGCGTTGAGCAACTACAAGCCACGTTCAAACCAAAAGTTAACTTAATGCAGAAGCAGATTGAAGATCTAATTTCAAGGGAGTTAATAGAACGAGAAAAAGAAAATTCTAATATCATTCGATATGTAGCATAAAACAAATTTCTCAATATACATGGTATCATTTTCGGATATCGTTTGCACGATATGAAACTTTTCAATTAACTTTGAACATATTGTTCTGTGGGATTTGATTTTATTCCTGTCATTGTAGAATTAGATTTTATGTAGCCGTCATATAACGTGTTTGGTATATGCACTGACTATTATTTTCTAGATTATTTTATATCTAATTTTTTTATGGTATTATTGGTTGCCTAGGCTCTCATCTTCTTGAGTCATCATTATAAGCTTAAGTTAAATAATGGATTCTCCCGTCTCTTTTGACAAAAATTAACCAATTTTATTTGAAACAAATCGTTTGACTTTACCTTGATAAGTGGAATTGGTTGAAAGGCCATAGTTTTTAATTATTTACTGCTAGGCATGTCTCGTGTGCCAAAATTTGAACCTATTTTATTTGAAACAAACTGTTTTACTTTACCTCGATATGTGGACTTGGTTAAAAAGCTATAGCTTTTAATTATTTATTGCACGACATATAGAATTAGATTTTATGTAAATTAGATTGTTTTTTAGAATTAGATTTTATGTAAATTATTATTCATGCGGTTGCACAAGCCACATGACCTTGCTTGCTACATTTTCAGCACTCCCTTTTATCTATTCTTGTAGTTGCTCCCTATGAATTAGAATACTTCTTGGCTTCTTACTATGGAATCTGATTTGAAGACTTTTTTCTTCCAACCATGTTCTTATGATCTGAATTTATCACCTGAGTCATAAGTGCCATGTACCTCGTGTATCTTTGTGGCTTCTTACTTTGGCTAATTGTGGTATTGGGAGGTCCAACTCTCTCGTGATCATCTGTAAACAATTTGTCTACTCACTTGGTTCGAACTCTCCCTATATTGGAAGTCTCTGATTGAGTGGCTGCCTCCACTTACCCTAGTCTCTTCTCCTCATCATCCTACTTAATGACCCACTTGTGAGCTAACCAAGGCTCAAACTATGATATTGGCTGAGGGTCCTTCTTGGAAGCTCTAACATGTTCTTCTTCTAAGAACTCCCTCATAGCCTTGCTTTCCTCAACCCTATGGTATTTACTCTTCGCACTTCCTTCCTTGATGCTCAAGGCTATAAATTATTTTTCCTCCACAACAAGGAAAATACACTCTAGTGAGGGTTTTGAGGAATCCCATATGAAAATAGCCCAAAAATATATTTATAGCGGAGGTCACTAGTGGAGTTGGGTGGGTGGATGTGCGTCTATAATACATTAACGAATCGGTGCGTTACTATAACTTGATGCACCGGTGCTTAATAACATATGGTGCGCACACTACTCGATAGCACTAGAAAAGGGTTAAATTTAAAAAAATATTAGTCATAAAATTAATTTTTACCATATTGATGCTATATTGTAATGAAGCACTGATGTTATCCCTATTTATGATAGCGCTGGTGCGTAAACAACATGGTGCAAATGGAATAGTTTTTAGTTTACAAATGGCAGTATACTTTATATAAAATAAGCACGAGTTCAGTTAATAGAACTGTATGCTCGATGCTTAACAAACAATAGTGCATTGTGGTAGGGTTATTTTTTATAAAAATAAAAATAATGATGCACTGAGTAAGTAGCGAGATCCGGTGCATATATTAATCGATAGCACCAAACAAGGGCTAAATAAAAAAAATGTTTGTCGTAAAATTCATTTTTACCATTTCGGTGTTATAGTCACATAAAACACCAGCTTTCCCTTTTTACGAAAGCATTGATGCATAAACAATAGGGTGTACTGTGGAAAGGTTTTTAATTTAAAAAGCATTGAAGTGTTACTCATATAATAAGCATCGGTGCCATTAATATAATAGTACATCTCGGTACTTAATAGACAATGTTGCACTGTTCGAGGGTTATTTTTTTAAATAAAAGGTAACAATGCACTAAGTAACTCTAGAGCACTAGTGCATATGCTACTCAATAGCACCAGAATACTGTTAAATTAAAAAAAATGTGAGTTGTAAGATTTTTTTTCACAATTTTGGTGCTATACTCCCATGAAGCCCCAAAGTCAATACCCCTTTTTGTCCCCCTTTAGGGTAATGAGAAAAAGAGAGAGAGAGAGAGAAAAGAGATACCCCCACCCCTCGAAGAGGGAGAAGGGACCTGGGCATCTCCCCGGAGCGAGTTTAATTTTTCTAGTTTGATTTATTTATGGAGTCTCGGATGAGGTTGGGACCACTAGTGGCTAGGTTGATGAGCTTTCCCCTAGTGGCCCACCTAAAAAGTGGATCCATCCTTAGCTAGGCAAGTCAGCTTCCATCTTCCCTAACTGCCCATCTTAAATTTAAGATCGACAGTCCACTTTGTGGATTGTGATCCACGCACTGGCCCCTCTAACCCACTGGCCTCTAGTATGGGTTGGTGGTAATCGTGGACTGAGGCAAGCCAGTTCTGGGTCCCTAACATCTTAGTCAGAATGTGCGGGTCTGATTTTAGGTTGGGACCACTCATACTGTAGGAATTGAGTGCTCTATCCCCAACCATCATACTCAGACTCATTTTTCTCATACTCCAAACCGCTCATACTAACTTCATCTCTCTCTATACCCATCCTACCTTCTATCTAGCTATACACATCTAGAACACAGCTAGCTCCTCCCTATGGAAACATCCACTAACATCACTATCACTCTAGCGATATATCAAGCTTATTGAACCAATCAACCAAGCAGACACTCAACCAATCAAAGAATATATGCCTAGCTCATTCTGACAAGCTCCATCAATCCATCCATAACGCAAGGAGGTATACTGAAATCAATCAGTCAGTCAATCAAGGAAGCAGACTACATTCCAGCCATCATTCCAATAGGCATAGGAAACAACCATCTTACACAACACTCCAACCTGCCTTATTAGCCCATACTACCCAATGAACCTTCTACCCATCTCAACATCCAGACCTTCTAGTCCAGACATCATAATTATACTCATACCACTGAGACCGCTTAGACTCTCTCTATCTCCATACATCTTACTCCTCTAACTCAACAAATACAGCAGGGAGACTCTGACAACTATCCATTGCTCAAGCAAGCATTCCATCTATCCCTACCATTCCTACCACACATACCAACCATTAGAATCAGACCGCTAAGACGAACTCACCCTATCCCTATTGAACTCTATCTCCATCTAGTAGATCTATCCCATTGAACCCCTTCTCTCTCTATACAGCTAGAACAATGCTCTCTAAACCTAGATACCAGCTAGTAACATCACTACCATGAACCACGCTTGGGAGGTGAGATGGCTTGGCAGGGTAGAGGGCTTGTAGGTAGAAGCGTAATGACATATATAATGAATGAACTGATCACATAATGACATATATAATCTATCTCATTCATGACTGGAATCACTGGAATCATTGGTCGAAATGAACCAATTAGTTCGAGATCTCGATTGGATAATGACATATATAATATATGCTTTGAATCTCCCTCATTTTCGGAGTGGAATGGACAAGATATTGATATTGATGGATTCCCCCACCTCCGGACTACCGGACGATTTTTGGGGTGGAGAAATGCGGGTCGCTGCTGGGAGGTTCAACCCTAAGCTTACTTCTCATAATTCATAGAGAATCTCATGGATTTTCTCTTCCGTTCAATCACTACAAGAGCATATATTTTTTGATAATGGCGAAAAACACCTGAAACACCCTTATGGCTACCTGTCACAAAACAAACTATAACAAAAAACCATTGTACCTTTTTCTGGTTGTGTTGATGTGCACGTACATCTCTCCCCAGGGAATGATCAATATGATTCTTGGGTTCTATTGGGGAGTGGAAAGCGTCCTAGTCGCCGAAACAACGGATCTGCAGTTTAGTATCCTGAATTTCCCTGTGCTTATGACCTATCTAATTGGGATAAAGAATCTGATATACACTTACAACGATATCAAAATTATGTTGCTAAAAGAGTTTCGTCCACATATCGTGGGCCAAGTGCAATTCATGATAGTGAAAGGTTAGGGGAAGGTTTTCTCCATGTTCCCCGATCCCGATGTCTATAGCAACATGGATATTCGCAAATGGGGCATGTCTCTCGAGGAGTACGAAGCCCGCTGGTATGCGACAACCAAAAAAGTCAGATTTCACTTAGCGAAAATGATCGTTAGCAAAGCTTTGAAAAGGAAAGAAAAAACTTCACCTTTAATAGGGGCTCATGAACCCCCAAGTTACGTAGGATTCACAAGTTACGTAGGATTCATCGAAGCCCCTAAGGCTAGGCAAAATATGGAGGCATCTAGTATGCTGGAAGAGAACACGATTATTTATCTAGGATATGGCAAGTTATCCGAGCCGAACCTGAGCCAAATGAGTAGGATTCGTCAATATGTTAAGGCATTAGGAGCGCGTTCTCCCTATTCCACGAAAGAGATCGGGCCGGAAAGGTTCGATGTGCTAAAGTGGCTCGGATACAACCTCCAACTTACGTGCACCCTTCAGGATGAACAAATCCTCTTATTAGGCCAGGTTAAAGGTGAAATCCTTGGATTCATACGACTCGAAAAGGTGCTAAATGTTTGCTTCGTTCCTCCCTACCTAAACAACTGGGAGGGGGTTGATAATTCGAGGGAGGTGACAATTGTTGACAGAATAGGTGACTCCGCATACTCAAACCGGGCAGAGGAGGAGAGCTCGTGCAGGACCAACTTGATCCGCCTCTTGGATGGACAACTTGGGCTTTATGAATGGGGAGCGAGAGGAGAACACACGTTCTGAAATGAGATCAACACACCTGTCATATTGGTGCTGACTCTAGCCAAAATACTTGCCACCCTACTGTCAGAAGAGTTCTACTCCTGACTACATGTGGTGGAGTCGAAATCCCCTCCTTTTTTCAATGTTATGCCTGTGGGTAGAATGGCCAACACACTACTAGACGCTGCAGAAAGTTGCGAGTTGAGATCTAGGCCTATTGACATTGACACTGAGTTCCCCACTTTCCATCGTATTTCAAACTGCATGAGAAGGGAGCCAAGTGGTTGATAATGAATTGATAATGAAAATGAAATGGTAATGATTTGGAAGGCTATCCTTCCCGCAATGGTAATGAATTGGAAGGGTATCCTTCCCACAAATGTAGAGGGCAACCTTGAACTGCATTACCAAAGGGCATGATTGTAAAATTCATTTTTACCATTTCGGTGTCATAGTCACATAAAACACCAACTTTCCATTTTTACGAAAGCCCCGATGCGTAAAAATAGGGTGTACTATGGAAAGATTTTTAATTTAAAAAACATTGGTGTGTTACTCATATAATAAGCATCAGTGTGATTAATATAACAGTACATCTCGGTGCTTAATAGACAATGCTGCACTGTTCGAGGGTTATTTTTTTAAATAAAAAGTAACAATGCACTAAGTAACTCTAGATGACTAGTGCATATGCTACTCAATAGGACCAGAATAGTGTTAAATAAAAAAAATGTGAGTCGTAATATTATTTTTCAGAATTTTGGTGCTATACTCCTATGAAGCCCCAAAGTCAATACCCCCTTTTGTCCCCCTTTAGGGTAACGAGAAAGAGAGAGAGAGAGAGAAAAAAAAAAGAGATACCCCCCACCCCTCAAAGGGGGAGAAGGGACCTAGGCATCTCCCCGGAGCGAGTTTAATTTTTCTGGTTTGATTTATTTATGGAGTCTCGGATGAGGTCGGGACCGCTAGTGGCTGGGTTGATGAGCTTTCCCCTAGTGGCCCACTTGAAAAGTGGATCCATCTTTAGCTAGGCAATTCGCTTCCACCTTCCCTAACAGGCCATCTTAAATTTAAGATCGACAGTCCACTTTGTGGATTGGGATCCATGCATTGGCCCCTCTGACCTACTGGCCTCTGGTATGGGCTGGTGGTAATCATGGATTGAGGCAAGCCAGTTCTATGTCCCTAACATCTTAGTCAAAACGAGCGGGTCTAATTTTAGGTTGGGACCACTCATACTGTAGACATTGAGCTGGGTTGATGAGCAGGTCCCTCAGATCCATGATCATGTGGTTATCTCAAAGTCAAGAGCAAGTCCGCTTGCATCAGCCCTAACCTTCCTAAAATTGGCTTTAGCGACATTCCAAAGCTTCTTAATTAGGTCATTCAATAGATTTCTCATCTGGCCTCTCGATTGAAGATGAGTTAGTAGTCATTTTTGGTTGGAGACACCCCATTCAAAGGCTAGGTTCCAGTCCTGTCCCCAAACGACCACTTCATAGCATGGGACCTAACACTACCTGGAAAGATAGACCCTAGAGTCCCTAATCCCTCTAGCCACTACTATTACCACAGCCAGAAAGCCACCAACCTTACCTACCACCCGTTAGCCTTATCCGGTGATCCAATGCACAGGCAAGATCCATAGATGTATAGCCATCGGAATCAGATTGACCAGAAAAGGCAAAGTCATAGGCAGAGGCTAAAGTGGTGGAGGGAACCTAAATACCAACAGAAAAAGATACGACACCTATAGTAACAAGGTAAGCATCACCGGCAAAGACAGATGTTGTAGATCCGGTTACGAGTATAGATTGAGCAGTTTTTTCTGATCGAGAAGCAAAGGCATGGGTTCCAGTGCCAAGTGTAGATTCAGTTGCAGGGCTCAGGCTCAATGAACCATATGAAATAAGTCACGGGCAACCACGGGCATCAACCAATGAAACAAAAGTAGATCCATACCCAGTTAACTCAGTTGACCCCATGCCTGTTTTTTATTAATCCATTGGAGAGTCAAGTCAAACAGTAGCCCCATCACTAGAGGCATAAGTAAGGACGACAGCAGTAGGAAAGGCAGTTGACCTGGCAGAGGCAAGAGATACAAAACTCGTATGATAGCCAGCATCTCGCCCGGATCCAAAAGCATCCCCTCCAGTATCAGTCGAAAATCCAAGCGCGGAGACATACCTATTCCTATTGGGATTACCTATAACCTATATGGGCATAAATGGGACCATGCCAGTTTACCTTCCCCTTCCTACGATCGAGGGGGCCATGTCGACTCAGGCAAAGCGAGTAGTTTCACCAGCATCTCGTACAGATATGGATCCAGCACCAGTGAATGATCCAGTTGCTCACCCAGCACTTGTAGCGGGGGCTAAGCCATCAAAGCCAGAAGTGGAGGCAGAGGTGAATGCAGCAGTTCGAGCATAAGTAGTGCCCGTTGTTGATCCCATTGACCCAAAGCCAGGAGTCAAGGCGGTTTCCATTGATCCAGTCAAAGAAGCAGTTCCAATTCCAGTCGAAGAACCCCTTGACCTAGAACCACCAGCATGAGCGAAGGCAGGGGCCTATGTACAAATAAAGAATTCACAAAGAAATTCTTGAAAAAGTTCCATCTCCATTGAACCTCTATACTCTAGCTACAAGCTGAAATTGTTACATCACCGCTAGCATCTGACAAGTGAAGTTTATGAGCAAGCACCAAGTGAAGTTTACCCAGCATCCGGACCAGTAGCACCAAAGAGAAAAGCAGCAAAGGTTGCAGGAGAGGCAAAGACACCATAGGCAGAGTCCCCAACGTCCTTTACGGTTCGATAGCCAGGGTGATATGCCCTTGCGCTATTATTTCGTTGATCGGACGGTGACGTATATAATATAGTCCGGTGATGTTACCAATCAATAGTTTGGTTGATGTTACCAAAGCAAATAGTCCCGTCAAAGTCACCCAAACCTTACCTCTTTACTGATTCAATGAACTGACCGAACCAAGCAATCGAACGAACCATGCTGTGTGAACCAGAACCCCCAAGCAATCGAACGAACCAAGCTGTGTGAACCATGAAGCGGTCTAACCCACCATCAATAGCTCTGGGAATGAATGAATGAATAACCGGGACTGCTTCTATCGTCTCGTACCACCGATCAATAGTGTCCAATCAACAGGGTCTAACCCGATCTATGGCACACGAACAAGCGGAGCAAGATCAAGGTGTAGCTATCTCAAGGAAAAGACATAGATCAAGGTGAAAGGCTTTTACCCACATCCATAGAATAAGAACTTCCAGGTGATATCCCTTCCAGGAATAAGAAGAATCAATTCCTTCAAGGTGATATCCTCCCCCCCTCAATGAATAAGATAAGGAGAGGCGAATAGCTATCCAAGGAATAAGAACTTGATTCAAGGGAATAGATTCCTC
>APFE030806048.1:16546-91280 GCA_000404065.3 Pinus taeda | reverse complement strand
TATCTAGCGAATTATTTTAGATGGACATAGTTCCATATTTTAATAGTTAAAATTGCGAAATCAAATGGAAATAGGGGTTTTTTGTTTTTGAGTTCTTAAACCATTTTTGTATTAACAACAATGATTTAACAATCTAAAATTGGAATTAAAAAAAAAAAAATTATGACTAAATTTTGATAATATCAAATCAGAAAAGATCAAAATCGTATATTATTCAGCCTTTATTAGTAATAATGTAATAAACTAACTGTTCATAATATAATAAAATTGTAAATGAATGTGCAATGATGAAAAGAACATAAACTAAATTAAACAATTAAATTTATCACTAAAATTAATTAATCTTTTAAAAAAGGTTTTATCTATGGCCTAATTTAATCATAAACATATACAATTAAACCTACAAAAATTTGTTTATACATAATAAAGTGCTCACATTGCTAAGGTCCTATATTATAGGAATCTCAGCCATTTTTGTCTCACTATTCATTTGAGGTCAATTTTGTAAATATCAGTGTTGGTTTCATGAGTGATATGCTCTAGAGGGGTTTATTTGTCATAATTCAAAGTGTAATGTCATGAGGGATCATCATCAAAAGGGTAATCATAAGGGGTCAAGTTAAATAGGTATAGTGGTCAAGCTGCATCAAAGTAATCATGAGAAAGATTGTGTTGTCATGCTTTTTCATCTTGGACACATAATTAGAGGTGTTTTGAGTTAGTTTATGTGGCAAATCATGACTGGCCATGACATCAGCAAGGGTACAATGACATGCAATAAAAGTGTGGTGCTTTTGCCAAAGTGTTACGTTTTTATTTTCCACATTCAAAATCGTGATTATCACCATCAACTCTACTCTTGATCATCATGCGAGTTTATTTGTGTGGTTAGATTCATCCAAGATCTATCATCTCTTTATCATTCCCATCAGAAGCTCAGTGTGTGGTCATTATTGTTTGCTGCATAAAGGAGGCAAGGAAGGCGTTGCGCTTTTGCTCCAAGAAGAAGGTTTGTGGTTTGAAGGTTTACATTTGGCCTAGGATCATTCTCACAAGTTTAAAATGTTGAATGGGTCATTACATGCCATCCCAGTACCCTTAACATGTCAGATGATGGACGAAGATAGTATAAGCTTGGAGCATTGCGCTTTCACATAGTCACCATATTTTCACAGTATATCTTAAATCATGTACCTGTTTTCCATGAAATTATTTCAGTAGTTGCATGGGGTCAAATGAATAACCCCACTTAATTTCAGGTCAAAATGCTTCACGGTTTTTTAGAAACATGCCACCATCATCTACAACCATTTTTTCATTTTCTCGAAATCCGTGAGTTGGATTTGGATCAAATTTTTTGTGAAGAAGGGTTATGATGATATCAACTTATTGAAAAAAACAGCTCAATACAGCTTAATGTTTAGGAGATATTAAAAAAGTATTAGTCATTGTCCTTCTCTATTGCATTTTTGGGTGTGGAGATGAATGTTTGATGAAGAGAAGCTTGAAGGAGGTATGTGATATGATCATTGTAGTTTCATAATCATCATCCAAGTGTGCATCTTGTATAAAAACATCACTGACCACTCCAACTATGAAAAGGAGGCAGGGGAGTTTTGTCTCCACACAGCACTACATTTCTCGTAAACCAATGGTCAAATCTCTTCCACAGGTGAAAACCTAAGCTTATTTCATTACCCTAGTTTTGAATTTTTACGCAATTACATGCATGAGTTGAGAAAATAGCGTAAAAAACTGCAAGACACCATTTTCATTATCACTGCCCTTTTTCTTATTTCACTGTGCTTTCTCCTAATCGTTGCACTTCCACACAATGCTCCATATTTTTCACTTGCCTTTTATGAACTTTAAAAAATTGATTTTTAACCTCCATTATAAAGATATCCAATGCATTACACTGAATTGAAGCTCCTTGTCATAAGTCTGTGTGTTTAAAAAGTGTTTGAAAGCCCATTTTCTCGTGTGCTACGCTTCAGGCGTTGCGCCTGTCCCTTTGAATTTTTTTCCACCAATATCAAACATTTGCAAGATGTTTTAGTGTTTTTTTGAAGAAGTTTTGAGTTGATTAGCGTATTGTGTAGAATTTCTTTCTTAATCATCATCAAAGATTAATTCGGAGAGTCCTACTTGTCATTAATCTTACATTGGTTGCACAAAACAAGTTTGCCTTAAACCTTAGACTATTAATTGGTACAAAACAAGAATCATGTCAAGTCTAGGGAAAGAAATAAGAGCCACTAAACAACAATTAAAGGAATTGCAAGAGAAAGAGAGGGGCAGATTAGACCTATTGGTTGAGGCATCCAAAATCTGAATGTTGGAAGGGGTGAAGTAACACAGTTTTGTTTTTAGGATTTTACCTAAAAAGTATGTTTTTTATAGGGTTGGGGTTCAAGGTGATATTTTTTTCCACAAATTTCCCCTAATGGCCACATCTAGTGAGAACTCTAAAACTATTTTGAAGAAGCAACTTTGTAGCATTTTGTGCCTAGCTAGCATTATGGTTTCTGTTGTGAAGTTGGACATTTTACATTTTTGGTCAAAGGATAATGGAATGGGGTATATAGCATGGTCATTACAGTGTCAAAATCATCATAAGTGGGTGAAACTTGTCTACAAACATCATTACTCCACTTTTGAGACAAGCGTTGCGTTTTTTGCTACTGGAGGATTTGTCCATATGCAAGTTTATTTGCAGGTACTGGAGCTATCAATCAGATTAGGAACTGAACATAAGCCAATCAAGCATCAAGTGTTGCATTTTTTCCCTTTGTTTTTGCAACTCTAGAAGTTTAGGAGTTTTCACAGCGCCAGGCGCTGCCTTTCTAGACAAAGCTACTTTTGAGCAACTTATCTTAGTATAAACAAGATGTAATTTTTTTTAGGTGTTATTAATTGTAATAAAACATTTTCAGACTCACAAGCTCAATTTGGGGCTAAGGAATTAATGTAAAGTACTTAGAAAAGATTTAGTTATGTAGTCCCTAGTTTTAGGCAGTTAGTTCTATTTTCCTTGCAGAAGTTAGAAACAACAATCCAAATGAGGAATTTGACCCCTAGAGGTCAAAACTGACTCATTTTTGTCTATTTATGATGTGAATGTAATTGAACAAAATGTTGGTTGGTAAGATTGAAGAGGATGAGAATTGTGTATGTGACATATTCTCTAAAAATTTTGCCAGTGAATGAAAGATAGAAGGTGATTTGCAGGGATTCTTGTGTCATATCTTGATGGTGTTGTGATTATTTCATGTTGTAGTTTTGTCTTATGTTATTTGCACCTACTGAATGTATGTATTCAAGATTGGATGAACCAGAACTTAATTCAGAATTCATCTAAAGGGTTCTCTTACTTAGTTTTACCAAGTGATCTATGTTTTCTTCTTAAAACAATATTCAAAATTTATCTACAATTTGATACTCTTTGCGTTATTTCCATTTTTTCTCACACTCACCCTCCTACAATGAATTAATTCTATCACCAATACTGCCTACATTGCCCCTGTGGAAAAACCATTTCTCTCTTCATCTTATCACTACACAAATAATCAAATTGACATGACTCCATGCCCAATGGATTTGTCTCCTTTCTTACCAGCAAACCATTGAAAATCAAACCTTATTGAGCACTATACCTAGCCTAATATCATATTAGTAGAATAACCTAAGTGATCTAGCCCTCCCCAAGGCTAGAAGGGCTAAATTCTAGCCTGAAAGTGCTTCGTGGTAACCTCTGAATTTCTCTCCTCAACCTAGGAAAATTCCGAAGTGCTAACATTTTGGCATTGTTATAGGGGAACGAAAGGTTTCATATTCTCTCGGAAAAACCATCAAAGTTTCAAATATGATTGTTGATGGTGAACAGTAGTCAGACTCAAGGAGGTTGTATCATTGACCTAGCAATTCCAATCAATGTTACATTCATATCTGAATCTTAGTTGGCAGAGAAATGGAGGAATATTTCAGAAAGACCAGATATCAAAGCTTCAATTTTTTGCAACAAATATTATTCTTTTTCATCAAATACCTCTTGTCCTTTCCTAAACATGTTAAAATAATTTTCCTTTACTTGTTATATTCTAATGATGACCATAAGTATGCATTTGATCCTCCGTCTTTTAAAATTGTAAATAAATCTTCTTTTCCTTTCACTTTTGATGTTGAAAAGGATTCCAAAAATGAATATGATCAGTTTTATGAACCTCATGTGACCCAATTCATTGTCATACCCCCTGTATCAAATCCTATACCTTCCAAGTCTCAAGAGAGATATAAACCCCTCAAATTACCTCCTATCCTCCATGAATTTCCAGTAAATAAATATAAGTATCTCCCTATATTTTATGGAGGATTTGACAAGATTTCGGCTTAAAAGCACATCCAGGAATTTGAACATTTCGTTCACCTTTTTGAAGTTGAACAAGATGATGTATGTATGAGATTTTTTTGCTCAATCATTGCAAGGACAGGCTAAGAGACAATTTAAATTTCTCTTAGCTAGGAGTATTCCTAATTTCCAGTAGCTTGAGCACACTTTCCTTGACAGATGGGAGGTTAAGAAAAACCCTTTCCATATTTTGGCTGAATATGAGAGTCAAAAGAGGGACCCGAGCAAGACATTCCGGAGTTTACAACCAGGGTTAATAAGTTTTATAACTCAATACCTACTGATATAAAACCCACCCCACGGTTGGCTATGCTTCATTACCCTCATGGATTCGATGCTGAGATGGCCTACCAACTAAGGGAGACAAACTCAGCTACCTTGGAAGATATGCAAAAGAATTTTGTCAGTGTAGAAACTAACTTGCTAGCTAAGAAATCCAAGTTGAAGACTAAAAATATGGTAACTATCAAGGAAGAAACTTCTACATCATCAGATGTTAAGTTGGACACTTTAGTGAAAACCATGGACAATATGATGGAGAGAATGACTCTAGGAGATAGAGCTATTTCAAGGGAACCACAAGGAGATCCCCAAATCAAAAATCCTAATTTCAGAAGGCAGCAGATTCAAATTAAGCAAAGAGAGAAGAGGAATCCTACTAATCAGCAACAGATAAGACATCCTTTCCAAGAAATTTTGCAGAAGGAAAGGTTGTTAGCTCAAACTGTTTTGTTGTTGATTCATGTCACCATGGGCTAGAAACTGATTGTTTTATATATTTACTTGAAGATAGTAATGAAGAGAAACCAATGACATGTTCTCAATAAGAGAATGTTCAGTTATAACATCTTATAGAAAGCAGACAGTCGGTCTATATCAGTTTTGACAGCAATAAATAACATGAAGAAAATACTAAATTAGTTGAAGAAACTTTGCCCGTTTCTTTTTCTTCATTTCAATTACTAAAGGAGAACTTTCATAGTGTTATAAGTCAGTAGTCTCATAGTATTGACATCAAACATGAGGAAAAAAATGAGTTGTTGATGGAAACCCTATACCCTTATCATTTTTCTTCATTTGGACTATTGAAAGAAAATTATAAGATTACTAATGAAGCAGGGAAGCAAGCTGACAACAACATAAATTGGAAGCAACCTTCTAATGGATTTGGTGACCATGTTACTTGTTATATGGAAGACGTTTTAAGTTCAAAATCACAACCATTGAGTAACCATGAGATTGAAGATGCAGTTGAAGGGTTGAAACATGAAGAGAATTGTGAATTAATTCAAGGTAGTTATGTGCCATTAAGTTTTGGTTCATTGTATTTCTTGAAGAAAAATGTTAAAACTGTTATGAAACCAGCTCACAAAAAGGTAGAAAACATAGATGAATCCCTGAGAAATAAGCCTCTTCGAGGGGGCAACCTCCTTTACATTACACAAATGAACAATTCTTGGATGATACAAATGACAAGACCTCCTTTCTCTATATACGAGTCTAAGGGGTCATACCGGCATAACAATGATACTGTAAGGGCACAATAATAAAAATAGTGGGCTTCTATGGGGCACAATAATAACAATATGGGGACTATATGGGCACACAAATATAATAAGGGGGTTGTACTAATAACAATAAGTTGTTACACTAGTAGTATAAGGACCTAACATGCCCCTCTCCTTCAAAAAGTGTTGTCCTCAACGCTTGAGTAGTTCTTGATGCTTCTGTATAAATTCTTGTCCTCCCATGTGGAATCTTCAGTAAGTAAGTTATTCCACTTGATGAGATACTATGAAATTGATCTATTTTGTAGCTTTCGGTTTCTCGGTTCTGTGACTACTTCAAGTTCCAATATGATTTTTCCTTCCTTGTCAAGTTATCACAATATTGTTTGAACTGGGATATTCTGCAACTTTTGAATGAGTTCCCACTCCTTTGGGCATATGGATATATGTAAGGCCTGATGTTTCAAGGAACACTTCGTGGAATAGAATGAATAGCAAGATCATGATCATGAATAGGTGGGAGGCCTTTGGGAGTCTCAAATACCTAAATTTCTGAGATTATATCTCCGAAAATATAGTGAGACAAGATCTAAAATTCAGAGCCGAGGTTTAGACCAAGTTCTTCTCAAATGGGTTTTTGTTTTAGCTTATGAAGCTTCGTAGCGAAACAGTTATAGAGAAAATCCCACAATGACCTATTTTAGTTGAAATTCTGGAACTTGCAAAAACCCTAACTTCCTCAAATCATATCTCCGAAAATATAGCGAGAAAAGCTCTAAAATTCAGACCTGAGGTTTAGCGCGAGTTCATTTCAAATGGATTTTTTTTCACTTCTGAAACATCGTAGAAAACAAGTTATAGAGAAAATTCCACGATGACCTATTTGGAGCAGGGAAGCCCTAGAATCCAAATCTCTGATACCAAATGTTATGCAACCAGCTCTGATACCAAATTTAGGGTTTCTGCAGACCCTCGAATTACATTCCAAACAAGCCACCTTGGAAAATTCGTCATAACTATCTCTCTGAGCATCATATTGAAATTACATAAGAAGTTATAGAAAGACAATGGACTTTAGTTTACCTAACAAAAACTAGCACTGAAGCAAAGGATGTTGAGCTTTGAAAAATTCATATAGTCTCTTCAAAACCAATACACAATAAATTGCTACAACCCTCTTCGGTTTTCAATGATCCAATAGCCGATTTTTTGGATGGTTTGTGTAGTCAAATTTATCCTCCTTTAGATAGTTCTGAGTCTGAAAACATGGGTCATGAAAACTTATTTTTGCAACCAATATCATTGTCTTGTTCAATAGTGGTTTCATCACAAAGGTCACATGAATATTTGCAGCCTTATCATGACAACTATAAGATGAAATTGCATGAAAGAAAGGATTTAGATAAAATTTTGTATTCATGGTATGTAGACCACCTAAAGAAGAATTGCAATATGCCAGTTAAGATGAACTTTAATGTTCATTCATTTGAGGATCCTTTTGTAGCGTTATTGGAGTTAGCAAGTGGGCCTAAGTTCTTAAATTTTGTTAAAGTTAAATTAGTTTGAAATTTTTTACTCGAGTCATTATTTAGTAGGTTTTATATTTTTCTCGTGAACAAGCACATGCAGAGAACTCAACCAATGGATAAATTGATTGTGTGGTTAAACAGGTTGTTTGAATTCACTAAATCAAGTAGCTTGTGGATTAGTTAGAGTGGGTATGTGTGATGAATAATCTCAACACCCTGATCATTATTTTCATTTTTAGTTTGCATTTGGCTTCAATTGGAGAAGATTGTAGGTTAGACAATATTGCAGTTGGGAGTAGCCCAATGGGTTAGGCTTCTAGCCTACGATGTTCTTGGCACCTCATAGGGAGGATGCCATCCCCATTGGAGACAATGTTAGGGTCCTATATTATAGGAACCACAATCATTTTTCTCCCATTATTCATTTGAGCTCATTTTTGTAAATATCAATGTTGGTTTCATGAGTGATATGGTCTAGAGGGGTCTATTTGTCATAATTCAAAGTGTAATGTCATGAGGGATCATCATTAAAAGGGTAATCATAAGGGGTCAAGTTAAATAGGTATAGTGGTCAAGTTGCATCAAGGTAATCATGAGAAAGATTGTGTTGTCACGCTTTTTCATCTTGGGCACATAATTATAGGTGTTTTGAGTTAGTTTATGTGTCAAATCATGACTGGTCATGACATCAGCAAGGGTAGAATGACCTGCACTACAAGTGTTACGCTTTTGCCAAAGTGTTACGCTTTTGTTTTCCAAATTCAAAATTGTGATTATCGCCATAAACTCTGCTCTTGATTATCATGGGAGGTTATTTGCATGGTTAGATTTATCTAATATCTCTCCTCTTTATCATTCTCATCAGAAGCTTGGTGTGTGCTCATTCTTATTCGCTGCACAAAGGAGGTAGGGGAGGCACCATACTTTTGCTCCAAGAAGAAGGTTTGAGTTTTGAAGGTTTTCATTTGGCCTAGGAGCATTCTTACAAGTTTAAAACGTTGAATGGGTCATTACATGCCATCTACCCTCAACATGTCAGATGATGGTCGAAGGTAGTATAAGCTTGGAGTGCTACGCTTTTACAAAATCACCGTATTTTCACTATATCTCTTAAAACATGCACCCATTTTCCATGAAATTTTTACAGTAGATTATATGGGGGTGATATGAATAAGCCCACTTAATTTGAGGTCAAAATGCTTCATGATTTTCGAGAAACAAGCCACCATAATCTCCATCCATTTTTTCATTTTCTCGAAATCCGTGAGTCTAATTTGGCTCAATGTTTTTTTGGAGAAGTTTTATGATGATACTAACTTTATGTAAACAACCAACTCAATATGTCTTACAATTTAGGAGATATTAAAAAAAATAGCAGTCATTGTCCTTCTCTATTGCATTTTTGGGTGTGGAGAAGAATGTTTGGTATTTTTTTATGAAGAAAGGCTTGAGAGAGGTATGTGATATGATCATTTCAGTGTCAGCATCGTCATCCAAGTTTGAAGCTTGTATAAAAATATCACTGACCACTCAAACTATGAAAAGGAGGCAGGGGCGCTGCATTTCTCACAAACCGGTGGTCAAATCTCTTTCACAGGTGAAAACTTAAGCTTATTTCAATACCCTGGTTTTGAATTGTTACCCAATTACATGCATGAGATAAGAAAATAACATAAAAACCTGCAAGACACCATTTTCATTATCGATGCGCTTTTTGTTATTTCGTCACATTTTCTCCTAATCGTTGCGCTTCCACACAATGCTCCATCTTTTGCACTTGCCTTTGTCGAACTATAAAAATTTGATTTGCAACCTCCGATATAAATACACTCAATCCATTACACTGAATTAAAGCTCCTTTTCATAAATTTGTGTGTTTAAGAAGTGTTTGAAAGCCCATTTTCTCGTGCGTTGTGCTTATGGTGTTGCGCCTATCCCTTTGAATTTTCTGCCACCAGTATCAAACATTTGCAAGTTGTTTTAGGGTTTTTCTAAAGAAGGTTTGTGATTATTAGTTTCTTTTGTATAATTTCTTTCCTAATCATCATCAAAGGTTAATTTGGAGATTTTCCTTAAACCTTAGACTATTCAATGTTGCAAAACAAGCATCATGTCAACTCTAGAGGAAATAACTAAGAGCCAAGTGCTAAAATAATTGGAAGAGAAATATAGGGGAAGATTAGACCTATTCATTGAGGTGGCCAAAATTTGACTGTTGGAAGGGGTGAAGTAACACAATTTTATTTTTTGGCTTTTACCTAAAAAGTATGCTTGGTTATATGGTTGGGGTTCTAGGTGATATTGTTTGGCACAAAGTTCCCCTAACGACCACATCTAGTTAGAACTCTAAAACTATTTTGAAGAAGCATCTTCGTTAAATTTTGTGCTCTAGCTAGCATTAGTGTTTTTTATGTAAAGTTGGGCATTTTGCATTTTTCGTCAAGGGATGATGGAATGGGGCATATAGCATGGTCATTACAGTGTCAACATCATCATTAGTGGTTTCATCTTGTCTACAAACATCCTTTACCACTTAAACTATAAAAATAAGATGGTGTTGTGCTTCTGAGATAGATGTTATGTTTTTTGCTACAAGAGGATTTGTCGGAGTTTGAGATTTTGTATGGTAAAGGAAAGATTCTAAAGGGTAAGGTGTCCATATGCAGGTTTATTTGCAAGTGTTGGAGCTATCAATTAGCTCAGGAACCTACTAGAATCCTCTCAACCATCAAGCATTGTGCTTTTGCGCTACATTTTGCAGTTCTAGATGTTTGGGAGTTTGTGCAGTGCCAGGCATTGCGTCTCGAAACAAAGTTACTTTTGAGCGACTTATGTTAGTCTAAACATGATGTAATTTGTTTTTTAGGTGTTATTAATTGTAATAAAACATTTTCATACTCACAAGCTTGATTTGGGGCTGAGGAATTAATGTAAAGTGTTTAGAAAAGATGTATTTATGCATTCCCTAGTTTTAGGCAGTTATGTGATATATTCTCTAAAAAAAATTCTTGTGTCGGATCTTGATGGTGTTGTGCTTCTTTCATGTTGTAAGTTTGTCTTATGATATTTGCATCTCTTGTATGTATGTCTTCATTCTTGGATGAACTAGAACTTAATTCATAGTTCATCTAAAGGGTGCTCTGACTTAGTTTTACCAAGTGATCTATGTTTTCTTCTTAATACGACATTCAAAATTTATCTCTATTTTGATACTCATTGTGTTGCTTCCATTATTCTCACACTCACCCTCCTACAATGAATTAATTCCATCACCAAGACTGCCTACCTTGCCCCTGTGGAAAAACCCTTTCTCGCTTCATCTATCACCAGACAAATAATCAATCTTCCATAACTCCATGCCCAATGGAGCTGTCTCCTTTTTTACCAGCAAACCATTGAAAATCAGACATTATTGAACACTATACCTAGCCTAATATAAGATTAGTTGAACAACCTAAGTGAGAGAGCCCTCTTTAAGGCTAGAAAATCTAGATTCTAGCCTAAAAGTGGTTTGTGGTTACCTCTGAATTTCTCTTGTTAGCCTATGGAAATTGCATAGTGCTAACACACATGAGAGAATTCCAACTTTGAAAAAACACCTCAAAGAAATATAAATGACTATGTCAAAAATAAAACAAGGATGGCAACAAAACAAGGAGTGCGACATACTCATTGATCTTCTCAATCCATAGATCACTAAGACAATATGTAAGGAATATGCAAGATGTAGATATTTAAGAACCTACACTTATTTTAAAGTGTAAAGATTTTTTTTTTTTTTTTAAATAACATTTTCCTTTATAATTTTGATGGAGCATTTTTTGAATAATGAAAATTAGTATATATTTTAAAAAGTTAGAAAATTAACTCATAAATTATATAAGGTTGCGTTTTTTTTCCCTCTTTTGATGATTTCAAAAAGCCTTATTTCTTTCCAATAAGAAAAAAACATTTTAAAATGTTTTTTCTTATGGAAAGAAATAAGGCTTTTTGAAATCATCAAAAGAGGGAAAAAAAGGCAACCTTCATTGAAATAGTTGCAAGTTCATACATTTAGGTACATCATTATATAATGTTCCAAAAATTTGGTATTTCACGGTAAAGAACACTAGCATATAAACATATATATCCCAAAAGAAAATCATAGTTTTTGCAAAAAAGAAAGAAAGAAAGATCAAATAGTAGTAAACAAAACAAATATGTCAATTATTTCCAAAGGTCAAGAATATATTTTTGGACCTACTCAACTTTTTTTTTAACCTTGCATGTGCTTTGGTCCAAATCTAGTTGTGTCTCTAGACATGCTCAAGAGATATCAAAGAAAGATATCGTAGATTACAATTTTTTTAAGGAAGAAATAAGTAATTTAAAAAAAAAAATGAGTAATTTTATAATTGAGTTATTGTTATCATCGACGTGATTAAATTCATTGGGTCCCATAGATATGCAATTTTTGAAATCCTTATTCTTTTACCAATTCTAAAATTAGTTTAAAGAAAATAACTTTGCAAAATTGTTTAAAGTTGAACCAATATTAGTACACATATGCTTAAAAAAATGTTAAAATTCATATCTAAAATCCCACTAACTCCTCTCACACGACTAGAACCTTGACCTCCACAATCAAGAAAATCCCAAAAAGGAAGTATGTTTGAATGAAGGCTTCATGAGTGAGGGAGTGATTATTTTCCCTCGATATTTGTTTGATATCTCTTAGTGTGGATAAAAGTTGTTTAATAACCTTGACCTCCACAATCAAGAAAATCCCAAGGGAAGTATGTTTGAATGAAGGCTTCATGAGTGAGGGAGTGATTATTTTCCCTCGATATTTGTTTGATATCTCTTAGTGTGGATAAAAGTTGTTTGATAAGTGCTTTGATTGCTTTATGTTTTGGAATTTTGTAATGTGCAGATAGGTTTTGAGATTTTCTTCCACATATTTTGTCTAAGGATAAGTTGTTAATAAGTATTTTTATTGGTTTTATTTTGGAATTTTGTAATTTGTAAATAGTTTTTGAGATTTTTTTTCACATATTTTGTGTTCAAAGATAAATGTTGTTTTTTCTATTTGGCTTTTTTTTTTTATACTTCTTTAGAAAAACACAATAAATGAATAAATGATAGACTGATTCAAATTTAACTTTTTTGTGTTTTAGAATTTTGTAATTTGCTAACAACCTTTGAGATTTTCTTCCACATATTTTGTTTCTAAGGATAAGTATTGTTGTTCCATTTAACTTATTTCCTTCCATATTTTTTTGGACAACGAACAATAAAAGAATAAATGGGAGCACATAAACAAAATATATTTAGGAGGGTGGTTTAGTATCCATATTTTGTTCCTCCATCCGGAGGGAGCCATGGTATCAATACTAACATGTTAATGGGGTGCCATAAATACACTTTAGTGCCACGTATTTGGACTATGAATTTTAAAGTGATTATAATAATTAAATTTGCAGTTTTGGTGAATTGTTTTGATAGATTAATTTTCTCTTTTAAATAAGTTATATTCCATATGAATACCACGAGCCAATACCATGGATTTTCAATACCATGGGTCAATACCATGGATCAATACCATGGGCATTTTTATTTTTATTTGATTTTTATACGGTTATTTTTTATTTTTATTTTTTATTCCTTTCTTTTATTTTGACAAAGTAAATTATTTACATTACATGAAATTTTTTCTTTAATTTTTATTTTTATGTAATTTGATTTAGTCAAAATGCCAAACATTTTGTTACAACATCTCTACTATATTCGGCTTGAAAGCACCTCTTGACAATATAAATTAAATTTAACCCTAAAATTCTATATATAACTTATAATTTATAATAAACCAGGGGTTTTGACAGCCCCTGGTTTTTCCCATGGTATTCTTGAGCCATGGATTTGTCCATGGTATCCTTCTCTAATATAGCCTATTTAAAGACGTAAAATTGCAATGAATTTTTATTGTTATTAGTTTTTGGATTAGTCTCATATGTTTTGGAATAATATAATTTTCTGTGGTTCAGGGACAGTCGAGATTGGTGATTGCTACATAAATGATGGAGCTTGCCTTGGTTCAGGGACACTGGAGATTGGATGGATCTTGCCTTGGTTCAGGGACACTAGAGATTGGATGGAGCTTGCCTTGGTTCAGGGACACTAGAGATTGGTGATGAGCTTGCATTGGTTCAAGGACACTGGAGATTGGATGAAGCTTGCCTTGGTTTAGGGACACTAGAGATTGGTGATTGCTACGTCAGCGATGGAGCTTGGCCCTGGTTTTTCCCACGGTATTCTTAAGCCATGGATTTTCCCATGGCATCCTTCTCTAACGTAGCCTATTTAAAGACATAAAATTCCAATGAATTTTTATTGTTATTAGTTTTTGGATTAGATCTGAATTTGAATTTAAATGGGTGGTCTCAGGCCTAGAAATTTACCTTGTGTGGGATGTATTTTAGATTTTAGAACCTATTTGACAATTATTGAAAATTTTTCGCCGTCAAATTTGATATGTGTGTGATAATAAGTAAAATGACAAAATGACTTCCAATTTTAAAGTTAAATCGTCAGAATCTCTAATACCTTAAGTGCAAGTAAAGATAGCCTACAGTAAAATATTATGAATATTATAATACCTCATTCAACTATATGTACAAATTATAGTACATTACATTAACATTATGTCAATAGATTGGTGAGAATTTTAACACTCTATTTATGCTCCTATTTATCAAGAAACCAAACCCCTATGAATGGAAGATGGTTGCTATACATTTGTAATTAGTATTATTTTTCCCTTTTTGTTATCGGATTCTTATTCTGAACTTTTGGGGTTCACAAGCTTGTTTAGTTATCATCAACAAATATTGGGTTTCCATTAGATCTCGAATGTGCAGGGAAATCGTAAGTTCACAGTTCCATCATTCTATGCATCCTTGCCTCCTTGCGCAGGAATGGGCTGGTGAAGAAATCTTATGAGCTTATGAGCTCTGAGTGCTTGCGATGCTAAAGTGGGACTTCTAATTTTCTCTTCAACAGGGAAGTTATAAGAATTCACCAATCCCATGTGTGTTCGATGACTATCTTCCCTAACTATTAGATTTATATTCTGCATAATTCTTTGGAATGTTTGATTTCCCTTTTATTCCCTAGACTATTAATGTGTATTTCCCTAGACTAATGTTTGATTTCTCTCATTATTATTTGTCACTCTCTATTTACATAAAGTAATGAAAACGTCTTAGGGATAATTGTAAAGCGATATACTCTTGAACGTCTCCACCATTATTTCAGATATAACATGAATACTAAGTTAGATACATGTTTGATTATCTTTAGATATATTTTTTATTATCATTTTTCTAACTATTAGATTTATATTTTGCATAATTCTTTGGAATGTTTGATTTCCTTTTTATTTGCTAGACTATTAATGTGTATTTCCCTAGACTAATGTTTGATTTCTCTCATTATTATTTGTCACTCTCTCTTTACATAAAGTAATGAAAATGTTTTAGGGATAATTGTAAAGAGATATACTCTTGAAAGTCTCCGCCATTATTTCAGATATAACATGAATACTAAGTTAGATACATGTTTGATTATCTTTAGATATATTTTTTATTATCATTTCATAGTTCTACATAAATGATTCATTGTTCTTTCACTTGGAGAAAAAACTTTGGGAATAACTGTCTATGTTGACTGGTTAAAGAAAGGTGTTAGCTTTTATTCTGGACTTGTAAAGCTTTAGGTTGATATGATTCATTGTGCTTTAACGTTGGACTAGAGAGGAAATCTTGGGCATAACTGTCTACTGTTCACTGTTTAAAGGTCAAAAGGTATTAGCTTTTATTTTGGACTTGTAAAGCTTTAGATTGACGATACTTCAGAACTAAAATAAACATTTGGCAATTGATAATTATGTAGTCATTGGGTTAAGTTCCAACTGTTTTCAAAAAAGTATTACCTTACTCTAAAACTCGAGGCTTTCCTTACAATAAAACTCAAATAGACATATATTGAAGTTTCAAAGCAATAGAAATTGATAACTCGTTTGTATCCATTTATTTGATTTTTCCAATGTGTGTGCAAGGGGATATTCAATGCACTCAACATTTGTGAAAAGGAGGTATTTCTCTTTACTAAGCAGAGGTTGTAATTTTTTTTGTTGGTAGAGGTTGCAGTTTTTAGTTGCCATTTTGCACTTTATGAAACAGTTTGGAAAGTGATTGTCTAATTAGGGAGGTTGACATTTCTAAATTCTGACATGAAGTTCTCAGAATTGATGCCTTACACCTGATCATGAAATGGTACAAGTGGTGTTTCAACTGAGCTGATATGCATATCCCTTGGTGTAGGTGAGTCACCAGATCTACTTTGTAAGGGTGGTGTCATTAAGTTCTCAGAATTGATGCCTTGCACATGATCATAAAATTGTACAAGTGGTGTTTCAACTGAGCTGATTTGCATATACCCTGGTATTGGTGACTCAACAGATCTACTTTGTAAGGATGAATCAGATTGAAAGATCTGACGGACCCCATTCAAAAATCTTGCACTGGCTTCCACATTGGAATTTCTGCCCTGAGCGTCACCTAAGCTTGCTGAACGTCCTGGCAAGTGTGTGCATTTATATGTCTTCTCACTCTCATATGTCTTCTTACTCTTACATGTCTTCCTACTCTTTTTGGGATGAGGCTTTTTGGGAGGTGCCTCATCAGGAAAATTGAGCCTGGCTTTCTTCCCTCTGAGCCTCTTGGCTTCTGCATCTTATAAAGCAGCTTCTAACTGTGTATCATAGGTACCAACGCAAACATTCACGCCTTCGATGGGATCCCTGACTTCTACAACCCATTTTCCTTTGCGTCGTTTTATACCTTTGTATAGGGTCTTTCGCTGCTTCTTGCTATCTGTCTCGTCTGGTCCTTTGATTTGGGAATTTGCAGCAAGACCTCGTTCAAAGAACATTAAATTTAAAAGCACATTATAAACTATATGAATCGAACATCTCAAATTGTGAAATAATTCAACTCACTTTCATGGACGGTAAAAGTATGAACACACAATAATACCTAAAAAATTAAGAGGGGGAGTGTCAAACACCTACTTAGATGTTATATATGAAAAACAAGCTTCACATTTGGCAGCCGTTGGAATGCGTCTAATTTTAAAACATTAAAAAGGGATTTGCACAGTGCACTACAGGTTCAGATCAAATGTAGAGATTGTGCATTTAAAAAAGGCGGACAAGTCATCATCCACAATCTCTGCATTTGATCTGAACCTGTAGTGCACTGTGCATGTATGCACGCCAAATTTTGTAACATGTATATAGAAATTATAGACTATGAAAACAATTTCCCTTTTTAATGTTTTAAAATTAGACGCATTCCAACGGCTGCCAAATGTGAACATCTAAGTAGGTGTTTAAAACTACCCCTCTTAATTCTTACCCTATACAAATGTATAAAACGACGCAAAGGAAAATGGGCTGTAGAAGTCAGGGATCCCATCGAAGGCGTAAATGTTTGGGTTGGTAACTATGATACACAGTTAGAAGTTGCTTTAGCATATGATGCAGAAGCCAAGAGGCGCAGAGGGAAGAAAGCCACACTCAATTTTCCTGATGAGGCACCTCCCAAAAAGCCTCATTCCATAAATTTGTTTGATGCTAGATCACGCTGACATAGTCAAAATTCTGCAAACAAACGTGATCCATAAAAGTCAAAATTCATAAACTTTATGGCTTTTCATGCTCAGCTAGGGGAACACTAAGAACTACGCACAGTTGGCATAAATACCTGTTTTGAACTTTGTTTTGGTAGAATGATTTACTTTTGCATCACAATTTTAACAATTTTTTATCTAAATTTTTATCTAGTTGCTTTTAGAGTAGTTGTCTAATTCAGTATGGATGTCTAGTTCAGTATGGAAGAGATGTGGTAATACAAACATAAATATTTGGTTTTGATAATTTTGTTGATTGTTTTTGGGTTGCAGATTTTGATAACCTTGTTGGCTGTTTTTGGGTGGCAGATTTTGATAACCCAAGATTTTGGCAATAATATTTGTCGGGATAAAACTTAAATAAGTATGAGAAAATCTATTACATTCTAAATAAGTATGAGAAAATCTATTATAGAATGTAAGTGTACCAATCTGGTTAATAAAGTACTTCTTTGTATCTGGATAACCATTTTTAAAATCTAGATCAGGTTAATATAGTAAGTCATTGTATATGGATAACCATTTTTGATGTGAAATAAAATATGTAGAACAATTTTTCATGTGAACTGTTTATTATTTCAAAATAAGATTGACCTGTGATAGTGAACTTCAAAAAGAAACAATGCAATTCTAGGAAATACTGCGGCTTCTTTCATGGCTTCTTCTCCCAGTCATGGATAAATATCTAGCAACATTGATCTCACATTGATCTCACTATGGCGTGAGCCAACAGAAACAGGTGGTATTGAATGACTCTGTCTATTGCGTCTGATTGATTGATTAGGGAGGTTGAATCTAATTCCAATGCAGAACATTGTTCTTCATCCCTTACTTGCCCATCTAAAGCCCATTTTGATTTTCCTGAAGCGTTTTGATTCTCAGTGGGTTTGAGGTTAGAAAATTTTATGGAACCGCCGAGGCTTAGTTTTTGTAGTGATTTGATAAGCCTCTGAACTATGCTACCACCTCCACAGCCTTTGGTAACTGAATGTAATCTCTTAAAATCTGAGTTCTCCCTTAATTTATCAGAGAGCTCATCTTCTGCAGTCACACTGCCACCATTGATTTTTTTCCTCATGCATGCCATGTCTTCTTCAAGGTTTCTAAGTCTAGAATTTGTTTCATCCATGTCAGATTTCAAATTGGATGCTTGGCCACTGACTGAATTCTATTTCAGTAGAAATCCCAGAGAAGAATCTGGGGGAGTAGTCTACTCAGTGGTAGAATGGCCAGGTTTCAGTCACTGGCCGGAGCTAAACTCCAGCTCAGGCCGCCAGTAATTCCTCCACCCTCTGCTGCCTCTGCCCAGCTCAGCCACCCTCCGCATTAATGTAGACCACTGACAAGTCCCTGACAGACATTCCTATTTTCCCATTTCCATCACGTCTTGCCGGGAAGTTAATTCACCATATTCACCTGCCAAAGGGTTGGGCTCAAGAACAACCAGTGGAAGTCCGAAGAAGATCAGAAACTCGTTACTTACATACAGGAGCACGGACATGGCAGAGCTGGAGCACGGCCATGGCAGCTGGAGGGCTCTGCCATAGAAAGCTGGTGATTAGGAATTTATATTTAGTGCTAGAACTTGCCAGAAATTCTCTGTATTTTTGTTTTTTGGGTAGTTTTCATGGGGTGATTTTTATGCAGGGTTGCTGAGATGGGGGAAGCGCTGCAGATTGTGTTGGGCTGGATTTGAAACTCCCCAGCATTGCGCTGGATCTGAAACTCCCCAGAACTACTGGAATACCTACCTGAGGAAGCGTTTGCTACAGATGCGAATTGACCCTGTGACGCACAAGCCCAAAGCCCAAAGCCGAATCGATTATGGCACCTGGTGTTCAGTCGTCCAATGGGTTCTTGAATCCGAGCCATATGGCACAGTGGGAGAGGGCGTGCCTGGAAGTCGAATCGAGGCTAGCGCGCGAGTCCAAGCTCAGGGCCAGGGGCCTCTGGTTTGCCCAGTTGAGAAACGTTAATGCGAGCTTGGATTTATTTAGCCGATTGTGGAGAGCCAGTGCAAGGTTCGAATCCGATAGAGAGGAATCAAAGATTCCCGGGTTGAGCTCTGTTCTGGGCTTTGATTGTATAAAAATGACACAGAAATGGGACAAGTTCAAGTTAGACCAGTGCAATTTGTAAGCCTTGGGACGTTCACTGGGTAGTTATAGTCCACTGGAGAATGAGGACCGAGCTAGTAAGACCAGCTATTTGGGCCTTCTGCAACAAGCTATAAGGTGACCACGTGCGCACGTCGATGGGCTAATCCATGCCACACCTTAAATTTTATGATACATTTATCTTATAAATGAAGATTCAAGGGAGCAAGAAAGAAATAAAACAAAATTACTCAATACATTACAATGACAAGAAACAAATATCTCTCCTGTCCCAAGGACAAAACAAGAATGGGTGTAACCAGTTCAAGAATGGTTGTGGCCAGTTCACAAGAGCGTCCGGAGAGTGTTAGTATCCCAGAAGAGTTTGTTGATCAATTGCTACAAGAATTCGCTTATGATCCAATTCGTCTGCCGCTTAAAAATGACCCTGCCCAAGTTCTTTACAACCGCAGGACACTAGAGACTATTTGGGACGCCAAACATGAAGCCCTCAACCCATTCACCCGTCAGCCCTTCGACATTAAGGATGCCATTCGGCAGGCTGAGTTGAGGGAACAAATGTGTGGGTACATTGTTAGCAACCCAAACCTACAGGTCATTCCCGACTATACTAAAGTCCTGAGCGAGAGCGATATGAAAAATCTATTGAATGAACTGTTTTCAGTCTACAAATCTCTAATTAATACTAAGAAGTGGAAGAACAGAAAGTTGCAGCAAGAGCAATACTTGAAGGCCTTGTGGCGGAGATTTAATCTGCTCCGTCTATATTGCCAGTACAGGCCAGAAAATAGGGATCTGTTCTCTTCAATCAGAGGATACTAATGGTTGTGCCAAGTACTAAAATAGCCTGAAATTTACTGATTAATGAATTATTGTCTAGAGAAAGCCTGATATTATCACCTCAGGCTTTGGGTTTTTTGTTACCATGGTGGGATGTATTATGTGATATATTAGTTTTGGAATCCAATGTGTGTTGCTTTAAAACCTTTTATGAAGCATTGGATTTCATTATTTGAAACTCAAGGACAAATATGAAGTCTTGTCTAGAGAAAAACTTGTTATCATAACTGTCAAATAATTCAACTCTAGTCAACAACCTTCTCATTCACTCTGCAAGACGTCCAGTCATGTATACCTTGTTAAATTGCTTCCAGGGTCAGATACCATTCTTTTATTTAATTCGCCTCAGACTTCTCACTGAGATGACATGCCCTAACTGTATCATGGAACTTCTGAGGTGGCCGACTTATGAGGGACAAAATGTCTATTCCTTGTCGTGGCAAAGGAATAAATATAGATCCAAAAATATCTAATGACATGGTGCTTGCTACGGGTGTGCTTTGAATCTCCTCTAGGGTAACTACAGGAAGAAATTCATCAATCCTGCAATCAACATATGTTAAACCTTGGAGAAGTTTCCTAGCACTCGTTTTCTCCCCTTGGTCTTTAAAAGATTGTCCATGGTAATCATGGAAGTGGCAAAGCTACATGAATACATTTACTAGCCCACCATGCATGCTTGGAGTTTCAGATCCAACTCAATGATACATTTAGCATTACGAGCTAAACCAAATACATTGTTGATTATACTAGAATAAATTGTTTATTCTGAACAGTTTGGAGAGCCCTCGAAAGTTAGTGTCTTTTATGAGATTAGAATGACAAGAAAAAGAGTGATTTGATGAGATTAGAATGACAAGAAAAGGAGTGATCTTGATATTACATCTTGGCAATAGTCCTGTTTTGCTAACATGCTCTTTGGTGGACTTAGAAGTTTCCCTATTTGGATGAGTGAGGAATGAAATGTAATTTTCAAAGAAATTGCCATTTCAGCAATAACCAGATTCAATGATTGGTTGCGTTGTTGAATATAATTGACAAATCTTGAAATATCATCAATGATGTTTATTGTCTTGGTAATATTGTTGTTCATTTCTGATTCCCAAGTTCTCCAAGTCATGGTTGTGAGTGTTTGTATCTTTTCATGTTCTCTATTTTCCACATTTTACATATTTCATACATAAAATAATAACTTAATAAATCCAACAATATAAGCAAAAATAACCTTCGTATTATAGATTTTAGAATTTCAAGTATAATTTTATCAAATTTATTCTGATGAATTGTCCAGTGGAATAGCCATGGATATTTATAGATCAATGGGCTTGAAACCACCAATGGTAAAACCAATTATGAAATATTTCTGACTTCTTTACGTGTACTTTTAAAGAAGTAAAAATGATTTTTCACTTTTCTATGTGCGCCTTATATTGTTATGCCATTTTCACTTTTCACATTTTCACGTCCACCCTTTTTTTATTATACTTTCAAAGTTTTGTATATTTCTTACAAATGTCATATATCTTATCTAACATCAATGAGAATACGTTCAACATCTATAACAAACCAAATACACTTTCCACAAATACACTTTCCCAACATCAGTGTTCTAGATAAACATTTCTTAAATATCCAGAAGATGCAGATACATTTACCCAACTCAAGCATTGATCTTACAAATGCAAATACATTTACCCAACTCAAATATTCTAGGGGAATAGCTCTTGAATATGCAGAAGATTAACCGAACAAATCCTGCAAACTTAAACTGAAGACAAACAGAACAAATCCTCAAAATATTAAATAAGAACAGAACCTCACTTTGCAAATATTCCAAATTCAAAATGAAATTGAAGACTAGCTTAACAAATCCAGACTTATTTTGAGTTCACATATAAAGCTTTTACAATAATATAGTTTCGATTATCTAAGAAAATCTAATTAACATAACATATGGAATTGCAAACTCTAAATGAAAGTATATTACTTTAAATTAATAGTTAACCCAAAACATCAAACAAAATAACAGATTATTTTGTTAAATTAGAACATTGGAAGAGCCAGAAGATAGTTCGTTGATTTGTTATTCTATAGAATCAAGTTTCTTAACCCTCTTAGCAAACACGTTGACTCAATTTTTGACATAAAAAACTCAATCCCATGGTATAAAATATCTGGGTAGTGTCATTCTTTTGGTAAATTGTCACTGGCAATTATAAACAAATCAGATTGTAAAACCTTAATAAGGAAGTGATTGTATGAACATACTATCCAAGATCAATTTTTATTAGAATATCACATAGTAAAATGAAGTAGAACACTCCATATCTTGCCAAAATAAACAGAATGTGGCTAAAACCCTTTGACCAAAATAAACAGAGAACGTGGCTAAAAACCTACTCATTACATTCAAGGTTTTGAAAGTGGAACATTCTTAAAATTACACAGAAGCAAAGCAAAGCCAAGCCACTGCCAAATAACCAATTGAATTCTTCAACTTTCAAAAAATTATAAAAAGTGATGTTAGATGTATAGGACACAATTGAAGTAATTGTAAAATGAAATGGTTAAATTTCAAGGCAAGATATATAATACACAGATTAACAAGAGAACTAGAAAGATAATGAGCAAAAATAACAAGTTTTTCTCTAGACAAGACTTCATATTTGTCCTTGAGTTTCAAATAATGAAATCCAATTCTTCATAAAAGGTTTTAAAGCAACACACATTGGATTCCAAAACTAATGTATCACATAATACATCCCACCATGGTAACAGAAAACCCAAAGCCTGAGGTGATAATAACAGGCTTTCTCTAGACAATAATTCATTAATCAGTAAATTTCAGGCTATTTTAGTACTTGGCACAACCATTCGTATCCTCTGATTGAAGAGAACAGATCCCTATTTTCTAGCCTGTACTGGCAATATAGACGGAGCAGATTAAATCTCCGGCACAAGGCCTTCAAGTATTGCTCTTGCTGCAACTTTCTGTTCTTCCACTTCTTAGTATTAATTAGAGATTTGTAGTCTGAAAACAGTTCATTCAACAGATTTTTCATATCGCTCTCGCTCAAGGCTTTAGTATAGTCGGGAATGACCTGTAGGTTTGGGTTGCTAACAATGTACCCACACATCTATTCCCTCAACTTAGCCTGCCGAATGGCATCCTTAATGTCGAAGGGCTGACGGGTGAATGGGTTGAGGGCTTCATGTTTGGCGTCCCAAATAGTCTCTAGTGTCCTGCGGTTGTAAAGAACTTCGGCAGGGTCATTTTTAAGCGGCAGACGAATTGGATCATAAGCAAATTCTTGTAGCAATTGATCAACATACTCTTCCGAGATACTAACACTCTCCAGACGCTCTTGTGAACTAGCTACAACCATTCTTGAACTGGTTACACCCATTCTTGTTTTGTCCTTGGGACACGAGAGATATTTGTTTCTTGTCGTTGTAATGTATTGAATAATTTTGTTTTATTTCTTTCTTGCTCCCTTGAATCTTCATTTATAAGATAAATGTATCATAAAATTTAAGCTGTGGCATGGATTAGCCCGTCGGCGTGTGCACGTGGTCACCTTATAGCGTGTTGCAAAAGGCCCAAATAGCTCGTCTTACTAGCTCGATCCTCATTCTCTAGTGGACTATAACTACCCAGTGAACCTCCCAAGGCTGACAAATTGCACTGGTCTAACTTGAACTTGTCACATTTCTGTGTCATTTTTATACAATCAAAGCCGAGAACAGAGCTCAACCTGGGAATCTTTGATTCCTCTCTATCGGATTCGAACCTTGCACTGGCTCTCCACAATCGGCTGAATAAATCCAGCTCGCATTAATGTTTCTCAACTGGGCAAACTAGAGGCCCCTGGCCCTGAGCTTGGACTCGCGCGCTAGCCTCGATTCGACTTCCAGGCACGCCCTCTCCCACTGCGCCATATGGCTCAGATTCGAGAACCCATTGGATGACTTAACACCAGGTGCCATAATCGATTCGGCTTTGGGCTTTGGGCTTGTGCGTCACGGGGTCAATTCACATCTGTAGCAAGCGCTTCCTCAGGTAGGTATTCTAGTAGTTATGGGGAGTTTCAGATCCAGCTCAATGCTAGGAGTTTCAGATCCAGCCCAACGCAATCTGCAGCGCTTCCCGCATCTCAGCAACCCTGCATAAAAATCACCCCATGAAAACTACCCAAAAAACATAAATACAGAGAATTTTTGGCAAGTTCTAGCACTAAATATAAATTCCTAATCACCAGATTTTTGTGGCAAAGCCCTCGAGCTGCCATGGCCGTGCTCCAGCTCTACCATGTCCGTGCTCCTGTATGAGTTTCTGATCTTCTTCGAGCGTCCACGGGCTCTTCTTGAGCCCAACCCTTTCGCACGTGAATATGGTGAATTAACTTGCGGGCAAGACGTGATGGAAATGGGAAAATCGGAATGTGTGTTAGGGATGTGTCAGTGGTCTACATTAATGCGGAGGGTGGAAAAACTGGGCAGAGGCAGCGGAGGGTGGAGGAATTACCGGTGGCCGGAGCCGAAGCTTTTTCCGACCGGTGACGGAAACCGGGCCATTCTACCGCCTTGGTAGACTACTCTGAATCTCGGCCCTCATGCTTTCTGCTTTCACTTTTGTTTAATGGGTGTGGCATATCATGTGCAGATGGTTTCTTGTTGTTGCTGACATTTTTTTCTAATGTGAGAGCCCTAGTGCTACTGCTTCTTGGCGGCAGCCTGGTGACCTGAGAAGTGGGTGTACGGTTTGCCTACAGTTGATGTATGTACATGGCCTGCACTATCATTCGCAATGGCATGAAGTCGTTCTGGACTGCATGAAAGCAAGTCTCCTATTATAGCTTCTGGTAGTTCAGGGTTTTGCAAATGTCCAATCTCTCTGCATTTGATGTCTGTGGATGGTTCTGTGTAATGACACCACCTTATTAAATTACAGAAATTACATACATCATAAAAAAAAATTACCGTAACTATAAAGTTTCCCCACAATATTGAATTCTCGGTATACACGCAGCTCTAGATTTTGTTGTAATCACTATTATACTAGCATCTTTAATAAGCACTTTAATTCCAAGGGTTTGGTTTCATGCTTGGTGGTCGAGGCGGCTTGCAAATAGACCCTAATTTGTGTTTTATGCTTTTGTTATCAGGTGGCTTGCTGTCACGCTATCAGGTGGCTTGCTGCCATGCCCCCAAGTCTAACTGTAGTCTTTCAACAGCTCTTGGCAAGATGGGACACCACCGAACACTTTCTTTTCACCAATACTTATGTTCGTGGACTACGCCTAACCACTTACTCCTACTTAGTTTGTGTTTCTCAACCAAGTATTATTTCTTTATCTTTTATACCGATGAACACCCATACACATTCATTATCAACAATAATTATAAACAATGAACACAATTGCACAGTATATAGGGAGGGGCAACTCCATGAACAATGAGTCTACCCAACAATTATTATACAATAGTTTTTACAAGATTTTACAAGTATACTTTGTAAGCCCAAGTTTCATACTTAGCCAATTTTATAATCCAAGGCAAAACTCGGTTGCCTAGCTCGTCGGCACCTCCGCACGGTCGCCACACGACTCACCAACGCTTCATTCACCTTGTCGCACGATCATGTTGTTTGCCCAACTTGGGCGCACCTCCAATTTGCCACACACGGACACCTCCAACTGAGACACACCTCCATCCACAATCTCAACACTTCACCAAGTCACCGTGCACACTTGCATGACGGGCGGGCACTCACCGAAGTCACCATGACACTTGTGCCAAGTCATCGCACAAACCTTCGCACAAACTAGGCACCACACCCATGCATGCCACAACCGTCCATCGGACGCCACACACCCGTGCATACCTTCACCCAACCACCAGGTGCTCCTACCCGCACCTTCACCCACAACCGAGACAAAGTGAGTAACCTCCGTGCAACTATGCCTAAGAATGGGCACATCCAAATCTGCACCTTCCTCTTAGTACTGCGCACTAAATCTGCACCTTTCTCCCTTAGAGCGAAGAAGATGAGCGATTGATTGATGGTGGAATGAGCTCCGCGCTCGTCCAATATATACACATGCATAGGGTGGAGTCTGGCTACCTAGCTGACTCTCCCAATGCCCCAACGCCATCGCAAAAGCTTCAACGCACCGTCCGCTTTGACCACGTTCAAAGGTCGGCCTCCATACATGTTCGCACATGCTACCATGCCTATAAACAAGCTCGCTCTCCCTTCCATTGTGCGCATAAGTATCATCGCACTACAGGAAGAGCTCACATCCCGTAACCGTAGTCCATTCATCTCGTCCACCGCTCGTTCAAGCCTCACCCGTATGCACGCCCGTTCACCCACGCGCCCAGGAACTATAGGTCATTACATCCTCCTCCACCTGAAATCGTTGTTGTCCTTGACAACATATCATCCTCGTAGCCATCCACCAAGATCATTAACAATGTTTGTCTCATCCTCGGTTCATGATGTCAACTCCTCCACATACTACAAACGTCCCTGCAACATATGTAGAACTACCATCTCCACCATGTGTCGTCCTCATCTTGTGAACTGTCCTCCTCGTCTACCTGATGCCAACATCTCTCCGTTCACTTCCAGACCCCATGTCTAAACTAGTTGGGTAGCTAATCCAACTGTCATGCTCAAGCCATGAGAGTGAACATCCTTATGCCTTCACCAGTCTATCTCGGATTTTGCCACATCTCGGACTCACCAAGAATCTCACCATCATGCTCAGGTCCATGGAAACTCCATCCCATCTGCAACATGTCATGATGTTTGATGCCAAGCCATCCCTGCTCAGCCTTTTTTAAGGACTTACTGCCATGAGCAGCTAACAATGAGCCCCATCTTCTTGTCCATCTAAGAAGATGTGGAGGGAGTAGAGCCTGAAGGCTCACCCTCACTAATCATCTCAATCCATCTGTCAAGATCCTCAATCTCCATCCTCTGTAGATAAGTGACCCAATCCTCCTCTCAGACATTCGGCCTCACATATGCCTCATCATTATCATCATCATCATCCTCGACCTCTTCTAGCCTTCTTGATAAATCCAAGATACTATCTGAAAGAGTCTTGATGACCAATGACTACTCAATAAGCTTTGTCTCAACCATGGACAACTGCTTACTCATATCTTCCATCCGCTTCTCATCCTCCATTTGCATCACTGCCAACTTACAATCAGACCTTGTCACTCAAATGGTAGGCACACCAATGGGTACATCCTCCCTTCCATCGTAAATGTACAGCTTCTTCAAATGTGGAACAATCATAGCATCAAACTGTTTCATGAATTCCATTCCCAGCACAACCTCATAATCATCTATCCGCACTATAGTGAAGTCAACCTTCTGTGTCCACTCACCAAGTGTTGTGTCCACCTTTTCAGCTACACCAAGAACTTCATCCGGAGGAGAATTCACTGTCTTCATCTGTGCCTTTACCGGAACAAATTTCAGCCCAATCCTTCTCGTAGTATCTTCCCCCATGAAGTTGTGAGAAGCCCCACTGTCCACCATAGTGAGTACATCAGCATCTCCAACCTTCATCCGAACATACTCCAACTTATTCCTCTCAGGATCCCTCCGAGAGATCACCTCTGTAGTAGTAGCAGCATCGAGTATCTACATCATCCCCATAGAAACTTCTTCATTCTTCGCAATTGATTGTGCAATCGCAGCCACTTTAGGTCTAGAAGGACAATTCTTCACCATATGTGGTTCCACACATATCCAACACTTCAAGGCTTTCTTCGTCTTCGAACTATCATCTGATTTTGAGGCGTCCTCTTTCTTCTTATTTTTCAGCTTGTCAGACTTCTTCTTCCTATCATCAGAAGTCTCATCATAATGTTGCACCAACCTGTCCACAGCAGTAAAAGCTTCTTCAAGTGTTCTAATCCTCTGTCTCTTCACTTCATTGCGTGGCCAAGGCTTCATTAACCCAATAATGAAATTGAACACCTTGTCCCTCTCCGCCATGTCAGAAGTTCTAGGACCGCACTTGCAAACTCCTGCTGATATGTCTGAAGGTTCCTTGTTTGCTTTATGAATTTTATCTTCATCCTTGCTTCCCACGTTTCATCTTGAGAACTGAAATGGGCTTGCAAAGCTCCCTTCATCTCATCCCATGAAGTAATGTCACAACACTGCCATTGGTAATCTGATCCATCCGCCTTTGCCACCACATCTTAGCATCCTTTGTCAAGAACTGAGCAGTTACCTTGACCTTCGTCTCATCATCAGATAGACCCAATCATTCCAAGTATTGCTCTATGTCCCATACAAAGTTGCCGAGAGTCTTCTCACTCCTTGTACCATCGTAAGATTCCGATTCGTTGACTTTCACATGAGGCACTCCACCTGAGTTATGCCTCACGACCTTCTTCAACACCGCGATCTCATCTCTGGCTTCGTCAAGATATTTCTTCAAGTCCACGATCTCTGCAAGAACTTGGTCCCTTGCTTCTTCAACCTCCTTGACCCTTACTTCAAGTTGTGTACACATAAGATCAGTGTACTCGTGTTGAGTTCGGAGTTCCTCGAGATCTTCCTTCATCTTCAAATTGACTTCTTGCTCTTTTTCGAACAATTCCAACTTCTTAGTCCAGAAGGCTTACATGTCCTCCATCTTCTCCAACACTTTCTCAATGAACCCAATAGTAGTGTCCTTCACACCATGAGTAGACCCAGCCTGAGATTCAGCCATTACTAACAGCCTCCTTCTTTTCAATCTAGTTTCGACCATACAACAGCTTCACCAAGATGCCTACAACCCAACTCTTTGATGCAACACTTATGAGGAAGTGTTCACCAACCTCTTTCACCTGCAAGTACCTGTCACTACTGTCACTTCCTCACGAGAAACCCTGCTCTAGCAGCAGCTCCAACCGAGCTCTGATACCAACTGTCACGATAGTGCAGTGGGATCAGCTTCGCCCACAAATCTCCTCTGCACTTCACTAGCTCTAATACCAACTGTCATGATAGTGCAGGTGTGTATCAGCTTCAACGCTTCAACACCAGCACCAACTCCACGACACCGAGCTCTAATACCACCTGTCACGATAGTGCAGTGGGATCAGCTTCATCTGCAAATTTCCTCTACACTTCACCAGCTCTAATACCACCTGTCATGCCCCCAAGCCTAACGGTAGTCTCTCAACCGCTCTTGGCGAGGTGCAGCACCAGCGAACACTTTCTTTTCACCAATACTTATGTTCGTGGACTACGCCTAACCACTTACTCCTACTTAGTTTTTGTTTCTCAACCAAGTATTATTTCTTTATCCTTTATACCAATGAACACCCATACACATTCATTATCACCAACAATTATAAACAATGAACACAATTGCACAGTATATAGGGAGGGGCAACTCCCTGAACAATGAGTCTGCCCAACAATATATTATACAACAATTTTTACAAGCTTCTACAAGTATACTTGGTAAGCCCAAGTTTCATACTTAGCCAATTTTACAATCCAAGGCAAAACTCGGTTGCCTAGCTCGTTGGCACCTCTGCACGGTTGCCGCACGACTCACCAATGCTTCGTTCACCTTGTCGCACGATCGTGTTGTTTGCCCAACTCGGGCACACCTCCAAGTCACTACACGGGTGCCTCCAACCGAGACACACCTCCATCCACAATCTCAACACTTCACCAAGTCACCGTGCACACTTGCACGACGGACAGGCACTCACTCGAGTCACCAAGACACTCGTGTCAAGTCGTCGCACAAAACTTCGCACAAATTGGGCGCCACACCTGTGCACGCCGCAACCGTCTGTCAGGTGCCACACACCCGTGCATGCCTTCACCCAACCACCAGGCGCTCCTGCCCATACCTTCACCCACAACTGAGACAAAGCGAGTCACCTCTGTGCAACTGTGCCCAAGAATGGGCGCATCCAAATCTGCGCCTTCCTCTTAGTACCGCGCACTAAATCTGCGCCTTTCTCCCTTAGAGTGAAGAAGATGAGCGAGTGATTGATGGTGGAATGAGATCCACGCTCATCCAATATATACACATGCATAGGGCGAAGTGTGACTACCTAGCCGAGTCGCCCAACACCCTAACGCCATCACAAAAGCTTCAACGCACCGTCGACTTTGCCCACGTTCAAAGGTCGACCTCCATACATGTTCGCACATGCTACCACGCCTATAAACAAGCTTTCTCTCCCTTCCCTTGTGCACATAAGTATCATCACAGTACAAAAAGAGCTCACATCCCGTAACCACATTCCGTTCAGCTCGTCCATCGCTCATTCAAGCCTCACCTGTGCGCACGCCCGTTCAACCACGCGCCCAAGAACTAAAGGTCGTTACACTTGCCATGCCTGCTATGAATGTTATTAACTCTACTCACTTCATCCTGTACGTGGCCTGGGCAGGTGGTCCGGTCTCATCAGCCCACTTGGAAACCCCGCCCTCATCGACCGTGCATGATATCTCTCGCGATCTGACAAGGGCGACCTTCTTGGGACTTACATCTTCTTTGGAATGCGATGAGATTGACCTCATTTGCTTGGCAGCTCTCCTGCGGAGCCTACTCTAGTTTGCCCCTTCCATTAGTAGCTCCAGTATACTAGGAGAACAGAATTACGTTCAAGTTGTCAGTATTGTTCAAACTCAGGGTTTTGTAGTGGACAAGACCTTTTAGCTAAATTGTGTTTCCGCAGAGCTATTACATGCTTACTTTCTTAAACATTCATAGATGGAAGCGCTACATGCTCACTAGTTGCTCTAATCATATTTTCTTTTTATGTGGGTTCATGCTGCTCGCAAGATGTTCTGGGTACAACTATGGCTCTTAACTATTTCAAAAGAAGAGGTGCTCCTTTAGTGGCAGTTTTGACATCTCCCGAGTAAGACATGTTTGGGTTGGAATCTTCCTTGCATTCTCCTTTTTTCTTGGCTATCTCAGTTATTGTGTATTTTTTTTATCAGTTGCATTAATCAAATACCTTATGGCTATGATACCATGCACGATGCCTGTTGACTACCTCGAATCTCTCAGCTACAATTGGTGGAAAGGCGCTCCTGCAGCGTAGGGATTTAAGGGTTTCCAAGTAAGAGTTCATCCCGGCTTGGTGCCCTCGAGCTGAAGGATTAAGGTTTAGAGTGATGTCTGGGTCTCAATACTCTGCATATTATATGGCTTCTTGGTCTTAATGACAGCATATAGAATCAAATGGTTAGGGTTTCAAGAGGTTTTCTCCAAGTTCATCGAAGGATCTTCCCTTCTTGGGTTTTCTTCTGTGTAATATTTGTTAATAAAGGGCATTGTTCCCTTTACGAATTCGGTGCTTTCTGCTACACAGGAATATCTAGACTCTGGCTAGTTTATTATTTTTGTAGTTATACTGGAATTTCCAAGTTGCAGAACTGTATAGAATTTTCTCAGTTATAATGTGGATGAGCTGGTGCATAGCTGGGACTATGCCCACCTGCATTGGACCCTTTTCTCTGTTGTGTAAATGTAATACCTTTGTTTGGTCATTCTTTTATGCTTGCGCAAATATTTGTTGGGACTCTTCAAATTTCAAGGAAGTATTGTGTTGAAACTATGTATTTTAAGTTGAAATGTGGCCTCGGCTAGCATAGAGTTATGTTCTTTACCTATAAAATTAAATGTCAGATATAGAGTCTTTTGATAACCGCATTTGCGTTTTTGGCTTTATTCTTACTATGCGCGATTCTGGTTTGTAAATATCAGAGCCTATTCATACAGGGTCAATGTGTTAATGTTTTCCCTCGGCACCAATTTCTTTTATAATATTGCCTTATGTTTTGCAAATCCTATGGCTTTATAATCATGATGGTTTCATCCCTCAAAAGGTTTAGTTATGACTCGATAGGGTTCAACTGTTATGCTCCGGATTCAGGGATTCTTTGACTCATCCGCAGTTCATAACCCTGACCACGGGGCAAAGCGACCCTTCTTTCGCATACCCTAGACTTGTTATCTGCTCTAGAACATGGTTAATCTGATTCTACATTTGTCTTTAGGTTACTTACAAATGAGACATCTATTATCAGTTCTTTATTTAGTCATGCGTATGAGAAAGCATTTTCCGCTTCCGTTGTTTTATTTAGGAACTGTACATAGTCCTAGGGTTCTTATATTATCATATAGTTCTGATATTTGAAAATACATTAGCCCAGGTGACCTAGTTCATTTTTCCTCACTATGGTCTTATCTTTCATTTCCACATTGAATGGAATTGTAAAAGAATTATAATTTTTTGTTTGCAACAGAATTATTCTACGAGCAATCTTTAGACTATTAGAATGGAGTTTTTCAACAAAATAGAAATCAACTTTCCACTCTGAACAAAGTTTTTTTTAAACAGAGAATATAAACTAATTTCTTAAATGAGAATGACCCACCTCAACAGTTTCACTTGCTACAAGTATCTTTTGAAAATAGTAAACTTTGTATATAAAGAAAGTATCTGAAACTTGCTATATTTATTTCAGTTATAAACTATAGGAACCTGTTGCTTGCAGAAGAATAACACTTCTAATTCAGTTCAAATATTAGCACAGTCTTCGGTTGGTACCACATACCTGAGTTGCTTCCAAGTAAGTAAATCTAGAGGAAGAGGTCACCTCTGATTCTGTAGCTAGTCAAACCACCCAACAATGAGGTTATCTTTCGATACCAAATCTCCCTCCTAGCTTTCTCAAAGACATACTGTCTTTTGTAGGTTGCTCGGGCTCTGTGCCCTTGCTATCTGATCATCACCAGACATAGCAAGCTTTTTCCCCTTTTCCACTGCCTGTCTCTACAACGCATTTTTTTCCTCCCCTCACTTCCTTTTCCTTGAAGCCCTCCACGGTTAGGGGAGGTAGTTAGGCTTCCAACAACTGTTTCTTTTAACTTCCTTCCTCAGAGGTTACAGGATCTCCTCTTCACTAGGAAATCATTTCTCATTTTTATTCAATAAAATAAAAATATTAATTAATTCAAACAGATAATAACCATCATCCTTCAGTTTGTTTTCACTATGGTAAATAAAATATTTACAACATTCTGGTGATATTACATCTCCCCCTCCTGAAATTGGACATTGGACCGATGTCTTTTAGCCATAAACAACCCTAGGTAAGCCTTTTTCATGAGCTCTTCATCTTCCTAGGTGGCCTCATCAGGCCCAAATTGCTGCCACTGCATTTTAACTTGGGTAATAGCTCGTTTCCGCAACATTACTTCTCTCCGATCGAGGATGTTCAGCGGCTCGACTAAGATTTCTCCTTCCGATTCGACCTGAAACATGCATCATCCTAAATTAGTTTTTTTTTTAATCATTTAGATTGATCTACCAGAGATAATTCTTACCTGTATACCCTGCCATCTGATTACATGCTTAGGATCATAAACATAATTTTTTAACACGGAAACATGGAAGATATTGTGGACCCGTATATGACTCGGTAGAGTGAGCTGGTATGCTACCGACCCAATTCTTGCTAAGACTTGAAAAGGTCCACAAAATTGGGGTGCCAACTTAGTGCACCTGCTCCATTGCAATGTGCTTGTTTTTGCTCGAATTCTCACATACACATGATCACCGACTTGATAGTCCTTAAACTTCCTTTTCTAATCAGCAAGGTTCTTTTGCCTATCCTAAGCTACCTTTAAATTGGACCGTACCTTCTTAACCATTTCCTCCATTTCCTTAAGCATTTCGGGACCTAACATCAATATGTCTTCTGGTCCACCCCATCTTGAGGGCGTGGGACACTTCCGCCCGTACAATACTTCAAATGGGCTTATTTGCAATGATGTATGATAGCCATTATTGTACGCAAACTTGACCAAGTGCAGATAATTTTCCCACTTGGTTGGTTGTTGCATTACATATTCCCTTAACATGTCTTCCACCACCTGGTTCACCCGTTCTGTTTGTCTATCAGTCTGAGGGTGATAAGCTGTATTGAAATTCAACTGAGTCACCAATTCTTCAAGCAATGTTTTCCAAAAGACCGATGTAAATTTTACATCATGGTATGAAATTATTGTTTTTGGTAACCCATGCAGCCTAAATATATTCTACATAAAAACATGGGCGATCTGCACAGCTCTGTAAGTAGATTGCACAGGTATAAAATTCGTTGATTTACTTAACTTGTCCACCACTAGCATGATGGAGTCGTTATTTTTCTTTGACTCGGGAAAACCTGTTATGAAATCCATAGAAATGGTTTCCCACTTCCATTCCAGAATGGGAAATGGTTGTAATAACTCTGCAGGGTGTTGGTGTTCTGCTTTAATTTGTTGGCACTCCAGAGAACGTGCCAAGTATTCAACCATATCTTTCTTCATACCTAGCCAATAATCTTCTTTTTGGAGCGCAATGATCATTTTCTAATACCTCGAGTGTCAAGCTTAGTGACTCTTATGAAATTCATCCAAAATCAGGTTTTTAATGCTGTTTTGATTAGGCACATACAACCTTTTCTTATAATACAACATTCCAGCAACATCCATAGCATAACCTTGCCAATTTTCCTTGCTGGTTGAGTGTTGCGTTTGCAGTTTTATTTGCTGATATGCGGTATCTTGTTCTGTTGCCTTCTTAATCATTTCCTCGAAGGTGCTTTTCCCTTTACTGTAAGAAATCTCATATAGACATTGTAATTTTCGACTCAAAGCGTCCACCACCCGGTTCTCTTTCCCTTTCAAATGCTTGATCTCAAAATCAAAGCCACTTAAGAAGTCCACCCACCGTACTTGCTTAGCGTTTAAGGTGGGCTGGCTAAAATAATTGGTCAGACTGTGGTGGTCTGTCAATAATAAAATTTTTCTTTCCATAAGATAATGTCCCCACATTTTTAAAGCATGAATGACCGATGCCAACTCCAGATTATAAGCAGAATATTTATGTTCATGCTCTTTTAATTTTATTGACTCGTAAGCAATTACCTTCCCTTCTTGCATTAACACACCTCCTACTCCTTCCTTACTTGCGTCTGTGCACACCACATAATCTTTACTAGGATCGGCTATGCTTAGAATGGGTGCGGTGGTGAGAAGATGCTTAAGTTGTTCAAAACTCTTTTGGCATTCTAGGGTCCACCTAAAGGTTCTTCCCTTTTTCTGTAAGAAAGTGATAGGATAAGCTACTCTGAAAAATCCTTCTACAAACCGTCTGTAATAACCTGCTAATCCCATGAAGGATCTGATGTCTGCCACATCCTTTGGTACCGGCCATTCCATTATGGTCCTTATCTTTTCGAGATCCACCGCTATCCCTTCTTTAGTGATTATATGTCCCAAATATTGTATTTTTTATTTAAAGAAATCACACTTACTGGACTTGGCATATAACTATTGTTCTCCGAGGGTTTGCAGTACCAATCTGAGGTGCTCCTTATGCTCCTCCATAGTTCGGGACTATATCAGTATATCATCAATAAAAATCAACACAAACTTATCCAAACACTGATGAAATATGATGTTCATTAAACACATAATGGTTGTGGGGGCATTGGTTAACCCAAAGGGTAACACCACAAACTCAAAAAGACCATATCGTGTTCTAAAAGCAACTTTTGCTATGTCTTCTTCTTTAATCCTGATTTGGTTATACCTTGATCATAAATCAATCTTGGAGAATATTGTTGCTTCTTTTACTTGATCAAAAAGTTCATCAATACGGGGTAGAGGATACTTATTTTTGATTGTCAATTTATTCAATTAACGATAATCCATACACATGCGATGGGTCCCGTCTTTCTTCTTAAAGAACAATACTAGGGCTCCCCAAGGGGACACACTGGGGCGAATGTAGTTTTTGTCTAATAGCTCTTGTAATTGCATTTTTAACTCTGTCAATTCTGGTGTGCTCATTCTGTAGGGTGCTCAGGATAGCGGGGCTTCCCCTGGCACCAATTTGATAGTAAAGTCTATGTCTCTCTTGTGTGGCAGTCTGGGAATCTCTTCCAGAAACACATCAGCAAATTCTTGTATCATAGGAATGTTTTCCAATGTGGCTATTTTATATTTCGAGTTGGCATAACCCACTTGGATGGCATAAATCTGGCATCATTTCCTAATGCATTTTACTAACTGAGAGGCGGTTATTAGCCGAATCTACACTGGCTGCTTAATTCCTTGCATCTCTTTCCTTCCTCCAAGCTCATCTTTGTAACAGATAGTGTTTGTTTTAAATTTAATTATGGATCATTGTTTTTCTAAACAAACCATACCAATCAGTACATTATACGAACCAAGGGGAAGCACGTTTAAATCTACCATCACTGGTTGTCTTGCTATCTTTAAAGGCTAGTTATTGACCTTAGCAAGCACTTGTCTCTTTGCCCCTATTGCCAACTGTACTAGCCAAGGGTCCTTAAATTTAATAGGCTTCAATTTACAATCCTCCACAACCTTAGGACTAATATAACTTAATGTAGCTCCATGATCAATTAAAACAGTTATAGCAAGGTCTAAGATCTTACCTTCAAATTCCACCATGGTCGGCTGGTACTCCGCCTGATGATCTTCCAAGGCAACATTAATCCTTGGTAAACTATGTCTTACATCGCCGACTATAGATGCTTCATAGATCTGGGAAACCTGTTTGGTTCCCTTTTGTTGAGGATAGTTTTTAACGTAATGAGGCCCACCGCAGCCCCAACATTGCACTCGAGGCCTTGCTATCCCTTCATTGTCTATTTTTCCAGGTTGTTCACTGATCTGGACTCATTGGTTGGCTTTGACCTGAGTGGATTCTTCTGTATATTTATGTTGTTTTTCCCTTTGGGAAATCCCTTGTTACCACCACCTCGATTTCCTTTATTATTTCCAGCCAACTAGTTGCTTCTCTTATCAATCCACCTTTTTCCCGAGATTTCTTCCTTCTATTTACTTTTCTGGTAACAAATTCTAGCTTTACATATTACCTCATCCTTCGTTTTTGGATTGTCAAACTCAATTCTTTCCCTCATGTTCAAAGGTAAACTACTGACGAGCCTCTGTACTTTAACCTTTTCCTCTCGAATATAAGGCACATAATAGAGCAATGAAGTAAAATGAGTGATAAACTCATCCATAGTTTGTTGTCCCAGTTGTAGGTCATGGAATTGTCTTGCTTTTTTCATCGTAAAAACGTTCGGTCAGGTATCTTTCCTTAAATTATTTTTGAAAATTTTCCCAAGTTATATTATGTTCGCTTACTCCTCTTACAATCTTAACTTCTTTCCACCACAAGGTGGCTTTTCCCTGTAATTGGAAAATGGCCAACTGTGCCTTGAGGTTGTGATCGTATTCATATAGCTGGAAGTATTTGTTCATATTAATCAACCACGCCTCGGATTCTTCCTCCAATTCTCCATCAAAGTGTGGCGGTTTTATCTTACGAAACTCCCCTTGCAACTCTATCCATTGCCTTTTTAATGTCTGTTGCTCGGAAGCATTATTAGATCGTTCTTCTCGTTCTTCCTCCCTTCCTTCTGACTCTTCTAGTTCTGTGTGGTAATTCTGCTCCTCCGACTCCCTTTGTTGCTCAGCACTGGGATTTAGTGGTTGTTGATTTTTCTTATCAGATAGGCTCTTTATAATCCTTTCCTATTCCATGGTTAACCTCGCATTATCCTCCTACAATCGGGCCATTTCATTTTTCAACTCCTATATTGTCTCTAATATTGCTAGATTCGTATTGTGAGTCTCCTCCCCAAGCTATACCCATAATTCTGGGTTATTTTCAGGGCCTGTTGCAGGTCCCTAACCCACCACAAAACTATGCGAAACACTATCTGCTCTTCTCATATTGGCGGTCTTCTATTTTCCTGTACTTAACATAAGAAAAGTAACAGAAGAAGGGTTAATGCATTAACTGTTTTTTTTCTTTAAATACACAATAGAAATGGAAATAAAATGAATATACTTTATCTATTTATTTCTCGAGGCCATAGTTTTTGAAACTTGGCTTTGATACCACTTGTAAGGACTCCACCTTATTAAATTACAGAAATTACATACCTCATAAATTTTTTTTACTGTAACTATAAAGTTTCTCCATAATATTGAATTCTTGGTATACACACAGCTCTAGATTTTGTTGTAATCACTATCGTACTAGTGTCATTAATATGCACTTTAATTTCGAGGTTTTGGTTTCATGCTTGGTGGTACACGCGTATTGCAAATAGACTCCAATCTATGTATTATGCTTCTGCCATCACGTGGCTTGCCATGCCTACTGCGAATGTTATTAACTCTACCTGCTTTGTCCTGTACGTGGCCTGGGCAGGCGGTCCAGTCTCATCAACCCACTTGGAAACCCCGCCCTCATCAATGGTGCATAATATCTCCCGCAATGTGACGATAGCGACCTTCTCAGGACTTACCTCTTCTTTGGAATGTAATGAGATGGACCTCATTTGCTTGGCAGCTCTCCTACGAAGCCTGATCTGCTTTGGCCCTTCCATTATCAGCTCTAGTATACTGGGCGCACAGAATTACGTTCAAGTTGTTTGTATTGTTCAGAATCGGGGTTTGGCAGCGGACAAGACCTTTTCGGTAAATTGTGTTTCCGCAGAGCTATTACATGCTTACCTTCTTAAACATTCATAGCTGGAATCGCTACATGTTCACCAGTTTCTCTAATCATGTTTTCTTTTTATGTGGGTTCATGCTGCTCGTAGGATGTTTTGGGTACAGGCATGGCTCTTAACTATTTCAGAAGAAGAGGTGATCCTTCAGTGGCGGTTTCGACATCTACCGGGTAAGACATGTTTGGGTTGGAGCTTCCTGGCATTGTACGTTTTTCTTGGATGTCTCAGCTATTGTGTATTTGTTTTATCAGTCACACTAATCGAATACCTTATGGCTATGACACCATGAAGGATACCTGTTGACTGCCTTGAATCTCTCGGCTACAACTTGTGGAGAGGTGCTCCTATAGTGTTGGGCTCTAAGGGTTTCCAGGTAAGAGTTCATCCCGACTTGGTGTCCTCGAGTTGAAGGATTAAGGTTTAGGGTGATGTTTGGGTCTCGGTACTCTACATATTATATGGCTTCTTGGTCCTAATGACAACATACAGAATCAAATGGTTAGAGTTTCAAGAGGTTTTCCCCAAGTTTTTCGAAGGATCTTCCCTTCTAGGGTTTTCTTCTATGTAAGATTTATTAATAAAGGGCGTTGTTCCCTTTACGAACTCGGGGCTTTCTGCTGCATAGGGAATATGTAGACTCTGGCTAGTTTATTATTTTTGTAATTACACTGGAATTTCCAAGTTGAATAATTGTATAGAATTTTCTCATTTATAATGTGGATGACCTGGTGCATAGCTGGGACTATGCCCACCTGCATCGGACCCTTTTCTCTGTTGTATAAATGTAATACCTTTGTTTGGTCATTCTTTTATACTTGCACAAATATTTGTTGGGACTGTTCAAATTTCAAAGAAGTATTGCGTTAAAACTATGTATTTTACGTTGAAATGTGGCCTCGACCTGCATAGAGTTATGTTCTTTACCTATGAAATTGAATGTTAGATACAAAGTATTTTGATAACCACATTTTGGTTTTTGGCTTTATTCTTACTGTGCAAGATTCTGGTTTGTAAATATTGAGCCTTTTCAAACAGGGTCAATGTGTTAATGTTTTCCCTCAGCACCAATTTCTTTTATAATATTGCCTTGTGTTTTGCAAATCCCATGGCTTTATAATCACGAGGGTTTCATCCCTTGAAAGGTTCATTTATGACCCGACAAGGTTCCACTGTTATGCTCTGGACTCAGGGATTCTTGGACTCATCCACGGTTCATAACCCTGACCATGGGGCAGAGCGACCCTTCTTTCGCATACCCAGAACTTGTTATCTGCTCCAGAACATGGTTAATCTACTTCTACATTTGTCTTTAGGTTACTTACAAATGAGACATCTATTATCAATTATTTATTTAGTCATGCGTATGAGAAAGCTTTTTCTGCTTCCGTTGTTTTATTTAGGATGTGTACATAGTCCTAGGGTTCTTATATTATCATACAGTTTTGATATTTGAAAATACATTACCCCAGGTGGCCTAATTTGTTTTTCCTCACTGTGGTCTTATATTTCGTTTCCGCATTGAATGGAACTGTAAAAGAATTATAATTTTTCTTTGCAACATAATTATTCTACCAGCAATCTTTAGACTGTCAGAACGAAGTTTTTCAACAAATAGAAATCAACTATCCACTCTGAACAATTTTTTTTTTTAAAACAAAGAATATAAACTAATTTCTTAAATGAGAATGACACACCTTGACAGTTGAACTTGCTAGAAGTATCTTTCGAAAATAATAAACTTTTTATATAAGGAAAGTATCTGAAACTTGTTATATCTATTTCGATTATAAACTCTAGGAACCTGTTGCTTGCAGAAGAATAACACTTCTAATTCAGTTCAAATATTAGCACAGTCTTTGGCTGGTACCTCATACCTGAGTTGCTTCCAAGTAAGTAACTCCAGAGGAAGAGGTCACCTCTGATTCTGTAACTAGTCAAACCACCCGACCATGAGATTGTCTTTCGAGACCAAATCTCCCCCCTAGCTTGCTCAAAGACATACAGTCTTTTGCAGGTTTCTCATGCTCTGCGCCCTTGCTATTTGATCATCACCAGACATAGCAAGCTTTTTCCCCGTTTCCACTGCCTGTCTCTACAACGCAGTTTTTTTCCTCCCATCACTTCCTTTTCCTGGAAGCCCTCCACGGTTAGGGGAGGTAGTTAGGGTCCCAACAACTGTTTCTTTTAACTTCCCTCCTCAGAAGTCGCATGATCTCCTCTTCACTAGGAAATCATTTCTCATTTTCATTCAATAAGATAAAAATATTAATTAATTCAAACAAATAATAACCATCATCCTTCGGTTTTTTTTCACTATGGTAAATAAAATATTTAGAACATTCTGGAGATATTACATCTCCCCCTCCTGAAATTGGACATCATCCCGATGTCTTTCGGCCGTGAACAACCTTGGGTAAGCCTTTTTCATGAGCTCTTCATCTTCCTAGGTGGCCTCATCAGGCCCAAAGTGTTGGCACTGCACTTTAACTTGGGGAATAGCTCGTTTCCGCAACATTACTTCTCTTTGGTCGAGGATGTTCAACGGCTCGACCAAGATTTCTCCTTCCAGTTAGACCTGAAACATGCAACATTCTAAATCAGCTTAAAAAAACAAAAACATTTAGATTGATCTACCAGAGATGATTCTTACCTGTATATCCTGATATCTGATTACATGCTTGGGATCATAAACATATTTTTTAACACGAAAACATGGAAGACATTGTGGACCCGTACATGACTCAGCAGAGCGAGCTGGTATTCTATCGGCCCAATTCTTGCTAAGACCTAAAAAGGTCCACAAAATCCAGGTGCCAACTTAGCACACCCACTCCATTATAATGTGCTCTTTTTTGCTCGAATTCTCACATACACATGATCACCGACTTGATACTCCTTAAACTTCCTTCTCCGGTTAGAAAAGTTCTTTTGCGTATCCTAAGATGCCTTTAAATTGGACTGTACCTTCTTAACAATTTCCTCCATTTCCTTAAGCCTTTCAGGACCTAACATCAATCTGTCTTCCAGTCCACCCCAGTTTGAGGGCATGCAACACTTTCGCCCATACAATACTTCAAATGGGCTCATTTGCAATGATGTATGATAGCCATTATTGTACGCGAACTTGACCAAGTGCAGATAACCTTCCCACTTGGTTGGTTGCTGCATTCCGTATGCCCTTAACATGTATTCCACCACCTCGTTCACCCGTTCTGTTTGTCCATCAGTCTGAGGGTGATAAGCTGTACTAAAATTCAGTTGAGTCCCCAATTATTCAAACAATGTTTTCCAAAATACCGATGTAAATTTTACATCACGGTCTGAAATTATTGTTTTTGGTAACCCATGCAGCCTAAATATATTCTGCATAAAAACATGGGCGATCTGCACAACTCTGTAAGTAGATTGCATAGGTATAAAATGTGTTGATTTACTTAACTTGTCCACCACCACCATGATGGAGTCCTTATTTTTCTTTGACTTGGGCAAACCCGTTATGAATTCCATAGAAATGGTTTCCCACTTCCATTCCAGAATGGGTAATGGTTGTAATAACCCCGCAGGGTGTTGGTGTTCTGCTTTAATTTGTTGGCACTCCAGACAACGTGCGAAGTATTTAGCCTCATCTTTCTTCATACCCAGCCAATAATATTCTTTTCGGAGCGCAGTGATCATTTTCTGATACCCCGGGTGTCTAGCATAGTGACTTTTATGAAATTTATCCAAAATCAGGTTTTTAATGCTGTTTTGATAAGGCACATATAGTCCTTTCTTATAATACAACATTCCAGCAACATCCATAGCATAACCTTGCTGATTTTCCTTTCTGGTTGAGTGTCACGCTTGCTATTTTATTTTCTGATATGCGGTATCTTGTTCTTGTGCCTTCTTAATCATTTCTTCCAAGGTGCTTTTCCCTTTACTGCAAGATCTCATATAGACATTGTAATTTTCAACTCAAAACGTCTGCCACCCAGTTCTCTTTCCCTTTCAAATGCTTGATCTCAAAATCAAAGCCACTTAAGAAATCCACCCACCGTACTTGCCTAGCATTTAGGGTGGGTTGGCTAAAATAATTTGTCAGACTGTGGTGGTCTGTCAATAATAAACATTTTCTTCCCATAAGATAATGTCGCCACATTTTTAAAGTGTGAATGACGGCTACTAACTCCAAATCATAAGTGGAATATTTTAGCTCATGCTCTTTTAATTTTCTTGACTCGTAAGAAATTTCCTTCCCTTCTTGCATTAACACACCTCCTACCCCTTCCTTACTTGCGTCTGTGCACACCACATAATATTTACTAGGATTGGCTATGCTTAGGATGGGTGTGGTGGTGAGAAAATGCTTAAGTTGCTCAAAACTCTTTTGGCATTCTGGGGTCCACCTAAAGGTTCTTCCCTTTTTCTGTAAGGAAGTGATAGGATAAGCTATTCTCAAAAATCCTTCTACAAACCGTCTGTAATAACCTGCTAATCCCATGAAGGATCTGATGTCTACCACATCCTTTGGTACCAGCCATTCCATTATGGTCCTTATCTTTTTGGAATCCACCGTGATCCCTTCTTTAGTGATTATATGTCCCAAATATTGTATTTGTTCCTTAAAGAAATCACACTTGATGAACTTGGCATAGCTGGTGTTCTCCGAGGGTTTGCAGTACCAATCTGAGGTGCTCCTTATGCTCCTCCATAGTTCGGGAATATATCAGTATATCATCAATAAAAATCAACACAAACGTATCTAAATACTGATGAAATATGACGTTCATTAAACACATAAAGGTTGCAGGGGCGTTGGTTAACCCAAAGGGTAACACGACAAACTCATAATGACCATATCGTGTTCTAAAAGCAATTTTTTCTATGTCTTCTTCTTTAATCCTGATTTCGTGATACCCTAATTTCAAATCAATCTTGGAGAATACCGTTGCTCCTTTTACTTGATCAAAAAGTTCATCAGTACGAGGTAGAGGATACTTATTTTTTATTTTCAATTTATTCAATTGATGATAATCCATATACATGCGAAGGGTCCCATCTTTCTTCTTAATGCACAATATCGAGGCTCCCTAGGGGGACACACTGTACAGTCGATGACATATAGAAATTTCAAATTGTTAGTATCATGCACTGCTTGTGACCCTGCCACTCTATTGATAGTCAACAGTAGCATTGTCAGTGTCAGATCTCGCATTATGGCAATCTCAATCTTCTCGCTCTTGGATTTGAGGGCTTCAGGGAAATGGTCGGCAAGTAGCATGGATATGCTTGCCCCAATTAGTCGTGACCCATATAGGTTGACTGGTTCCCCTCTTCAGGATAGTCCTATGATGAAATATATGTCTGAAGTTTCTAACTCCAGCTCCTGATCACCAATGATGAATATTTCCCGATTTATGTCTGAGAGACTAATCAAGTATCGAAGTAGCTCAGGTTGAGCCCACATCTCTGGTGTGAGAAAGAACTTGAGGAGCCCATAGTTCCTCAAAGCGTTCGAGCAATTTGGATCATTCAGTGCTTGAGTGTCCACATCTTTGTGCTCACGTTCTTTCTAGTCTACCATTTTCGACGATTCTTTCCTACAAAAACCATGTATTCAAGACAATAATCATTTTTGGCCAATAAAATTTGGGTTCCAATGGTGGTTTTGAGAGGGAAATGATTTTTTCCTTCTTCACGGTGTTAGCGCATATGTTTTAAAGATAGTTGCACCAATGGTGTGATTGGGCATTTTAATCACCCTCGGCCAGCGTGATTCTGTGCCCAGAACTCGCGTCAACCGAGGGCAATTGTTTTTGCCAAAACCTCCCTCAAAAACCCAAAAAATGGTTGAAAATAGGAATAAACAGTATGGAAATTGATTTTAGGGGCTTGGCTCTTACCTGCAATTGGGGGCTCGACGAATGACCTCTTGGATCTCACGCAATCTACTCTGGAACAATTAGGGAAAAAGTGGGTGAAAATTTTTCCACAACAAGATAAAATGGTAAATGGTAAAAAACATTTACTTTTCCTCCCTTTTATTCAGTTTTTCATGAAATATTAGATTTTGTAAGTATTTTGACCTATTTTTCCTCAAGAATTGGATAATGCACTCTTCCTTTTTGTGCAACGATAGGTGATGGATATTTGATGATGATGTCGAGTCACGTTTTAGCTCTTTTCTCGACTCGTAAAACTCAAATGAAAAGATTGTCGAGTATTTTTCCCTTTTGAATCGTAAAAGAGAATAAAATGGGGGGTCTACTTACAAGCTCTTTTTTGAACCTTTAAAAACGAAAATCTAGTTGAGCCCTTGCCATTTCGAACTCGTTAACGAATGCGAAACATCGCGCACCCAGTATATGTTTACCCCTTTTTCGGGCTGGGATGCACTATTTACAAAAAAGGTACTCCTTGATTGAAATGGTCAAGCGGTTCTCTCAAGTATCATTTTCTACCTTTTTGAGCTCAAGAGACACAAATGTACAAAAAGGGACTCTTCAAACTCTCTAAGCATGAAAAAGATACCGAGTTACACCTTTGTCGGACTCGTTAAAACATACCAAATGACATCGGATTCGTCACCATGACCAAAATGAGATTCTCCTTCCTAGGGCTTGTTAAAATTACTAGGTCTGATTCTTCCGAAGCATGAACTTACAGTGCAAGCATATGTTATCCCCTTCAAGCTTGCGATTAAAAAATAATTGGGGTATCTGCCAGGAATGGTGGGGGAAGATTTGGAAATCCAATCAGTTGTGTCGGTATCTCACTCTTGAACATGACACTTTATGCTTCATGTTGGGATGGGATATCCTCCTTTTTTATAATTAACCTTCCTGGGTTGGGCCATTTATATTTTCCTTCCATTTGATCTCTGCCACGAAATTATGACCACCAATCCTATGGATCCAAAAGCTACCAAACATCTAGTCATGTCACCGATATGTTCAAGAGTTGTCCTTCTACAGTTACACTTACCCTTGATTCTCTATATCATCCAAAATCATTTTGCATCCCTTTGTCTCATGTCAATGATGTGGGATACATTATGGCCCTCCTTCAACGTGGTCGCTTCTTGTCGACTTCAGCTCAATATCCACGAAGTTGACCGAGAGACTCCCTTTAATTACCTTAGAGCTTGTATGCCCTAATGGCAAGTTATTCACACTCGACGATAAGTTCACGTCATTGGCTTTTGATCAAATGATTTCACGAGTGTTCGACTACAGTACTTCTATTCACATTCCATGAATTGTGTTGATAGTACCTTGAGGACCATTGTCATTATTGGTGGTTTCTCTCACGCTTGTTAACAATTTACATCATTGGCTGGTGATGAAGCGATTTTCTAGCATGTTCAACGTCAACACATCTATTCACGTGTTAGAATTTGTACTTTGATCGGGTTTTTTTGGAGTGCAAGACCCTGGGCTCAGATCAAAAAAATCCAGGTTGCAAAGAGGTGTGACATGATTATGTTGATATACATGTCTCTTTCATATGGATGGTTGTGACCATACCATGAGTTATGATATGTGATCCTTCTCATTATTGGATGGCTACAACCATACCTTGGTTTCGATATGATATTCTTTATCGGATGGATGCACCCATGCCTGGATCCATTTACATGATCATTCTCTGGATCGCTGCATCCATGCCACGATTCATGTATCATTGACATACTTTTTTAGTTATGTTTTTGTATCCCATGCTTGCAGGTTTTCTGATGACAGACTCTGGTTCCCCACACTGATTCATAAATCATTTCATCCCTCACTCTAGTTAGGCCTTCACACTTTAGGGGGCATCTGTTACACATAATTTTGTCACTGTCCCTGTACTCCCCATTCCTTGATCCTGGAGGACCTTTACAATGAACCCTACATGCTTTCCTTTCATGAAGAAACTCCCATTGTGTCCCTCTTCATGAGCAAAGCAATTCCCTTTTGCACCATTTCCCAAAAATCTCGTGTTTTTCCTAGTTTAAAATATCGACGCTAATGACCCTTCCTCACACCAATATGCAAGGATTAACACTGTCCGTAGCACCGACTGGAATGACTGAGCTTTGTTTCAATCATGCTGATCCTCTTTTGGAAAGTTTTTTAAATAAGGAGTTGAAGCTTCCATCACTAGAAGCTTCATAACGGAAGTCTAGTAAATGTTTGAGCTGGATGGAGTCGAGGATGCCAGTTTGGGCTCTTTTCCCCTATAAGGATGGAACTACCTCAAGAGATAAGACATTCTCCCATGAGAAGAGGAACCATCTCCCATCCATTCATGTTATATAAGCCTTCATTTTTCCCAAGCACAAGCTAGTGTTGAAGTGTTAATGTTGATGTGCTAAGTGATAATTAAGTTTGGAGTAAACAACAAGCTATTCATAGTTATAGCTCTCTAGTTGTGTGTAAGGGATAAGTGTGAATTTAGTTTAGTGTGAAGCCTAAAGGGAAGAGCCTCAAAACTATCATTTTTGAGGCCATCATGGAATGCTAACGGAAGTGTGTGGGATTCCAGTTTTTTTGGAGGAGAACAAAAACATCAAGATAATGGTTGTAATCTCTTCTTGATTTAATATATATGGAACTATCAATTGATTTCCTACATAATGTGTCATCTCACATGTTTATGGCTTAATGTTTCTTGACTTGTTAAGTAGGTTGAATTACAATTTGTCTATTAGGTTGTTCTTTGCTGTTGTTTACTTGTGTTAGGTGTTCAAAGAAGGAAACGAGAAATAGATGGAGAAAGATAGCAAGGTCATCACCGAATGGGATAAGCATACCAAGAGTTAGGCCCTCTTAATTGGTTCTAACCTAAGGAAATCTTCCGTAGAATGTATCAGTTGTGGCTAGGCCTGCTATCAGGCTAGAGGAATTGTTTGTGTCTGCACTCATAATTTTACTTCACCACTAATGGAAACAATGTCGGAAGTTACTGATAAATACCTCCCTTTTAATGGGAACCCTAATCCTTTCCATGATTTTTCAAATGTTGGTCCTCCTTGTATGACTATATTTTCACTTCCCGAATTCAGGATAGGTTTACCTGTATGCCTGTTCTCAACTTATTTAATTCCAAATACTCAAATTGTACTAGATCAACCAAGTTTTTCACCTCATCCAAGTTAACCATCTCAGCATCACCAACCTACTATTGACCCTTTACCTTCTTCACCCAATATGTCCTCCTCCCTTTCTTCTTCTTCGACTGGTAAAAGACTTAATGCTAGTAACCATGTGACTAATAAGAATAAGGGGAAGAAGAAGAAGAAGTAATATAAGAAAGAAGTCAACCAACCAACCATGGTTGTAAGTATTGGTAATGTTGAGGAAACTTCCACAATGCATTGTAAGCCAAAATACCCTTGCAAGCTTTGTAAGGGTGACCACTTCCTTATCAATTATCCTCGTATTCCTAAGGTCCTGAAAGTATGGTCAAATAATTCTCATCAACTTACTATTGATCCATCAACCAGTGATTCTCAGATTCAAGGAAAAATATTAAGGTCAGGTTTCCTTATAGGTTATGAAAAGTGACTCATCATAGTCACCTTTTCCCTCACATGGATGAAGCCTCAAAATTGTTTGAAAAACATTTTTTTCATAGCAACAAATTCTAACTAATTACCATAAAATTTCTCCCCATCTACCGTCAGTTGAAGAAGTGATGGATCTAAATCCAAGTACAGTCAATCCCACTCTTCCATTGGAGGGTGAAATATGTATCACTCAAATTGATGGACTATTTGTTCATCAAGTTGTTGAATTGATTCCATATTTGGTCAATCCCGCTCTCCCTTTAAAGAGTGAACTTCATACCACTCAGGTTCTTCATGTTACCTCAGATTCTTCCACACATGGGGGCATTTCATCTGTTCCTTTTGAACCTCATCCAAATAATGAGGCTATTTCTTTTGATTGGAGTACACTGACAAAACCTCATCTTCCTACTTCCACCCCTTTCCAAATGATTATGAAGGCTTATGGTAAGAATGTGTGGTTCACGAATGTACATGAAGGTGCTTCTGTCAGTATTTTATCCTCATCTTCTTGGCAAGCTTTGGGTTCCCCTTAGCTTGTTCTTGTTACACAAAATTTGTTAGCTTTTAACAGAGCCATTAGTGGACCTTCAGGAATCCTTCCTAAGTTTCCTATTACCTTGGAAGTTAAAATTGTATGTATTTATCTTATGGTAGTCCAAGGTCCCTCGGACTTCAATTTTCTCCTTGGTGGAGACTATGTCTATGATGTGGAAGTTTTTGTATCAACACTCTTTCGCATGATGTCTTTTCCTCACAATGGAAACATTGTGACTATTGACCAACTTTCATTCAATGTCTTGATTCGACTACCATCCATCCAACATCCTTGGATGTTCCTTATCTTCAAGTGGTATCCACCCCGCCACAGGTTAATTATGTGGCAACCATTTCCATGTCTTCAATTTCTGATGCAAGCGAACCTCTCGCTATTTACTTGACTTCCTATGACTTAGATCCAACAATTGATATAGGGAACCTTATGGGGGAACTTGAAATATATTTTCGTACCCCTTTTGATTCTCTTCACATGTATTCCTTCTAAAGATGTATTCTTCCTTCTGATGAATATCTCTTGGAAGCCATGGTCAAGAAACATCCCTTAACATGTGTTTCTTCCAATTGGAAGACATGAAACAACCCATGAGGATGGTTCTTTTACTGTGTCAATCATGACAAAAAATTAAACAATTTTTTCAGAGGATGCTTCTTTTATTGTGTTAATCTCATTAAAAATGAAACAATTGATTGTGATCATAATTATTTTGTTTCAAGCTCGCACAAAAATGAAACCATTCGAGCATAGTTATATTTCAAGCTTGTTAAAGAATGAAACAAATCAATTTTTTAAACAAAGTATTTTGTGTGATATTATCAAAAACCTTTGTTTCATCTGCCTATGTTGATTACTAAAGTAGATCAAGCAAAGCTCGAAGGGCATGTGCCTCTTCATGGGTACGTTGCAATTTTTGGGCCTCATTTTACAATTTTCTATTACTTTTCCTATTTATCTTGTGTTACATTTGATTACTCATGCATTGACATTGGTAAACATATGTAAGAAAGTAAAAACAATATTCATTCATATATTGTACAAGATACACAAAAATAGAAGTAGTATTTTCCATTAGATAAAAGTTTGTAAATAGTGTGGCTTTTACAAAAAAATGTCATCGAAAGACATGAGACCCTGTGACCTTTATTTTCCAAACATGTTGATACATCATCAAAAATAAAAAATATAGCCATCAAACTAGTCACTACACATGATGATGATCACGGTAGCATACAATAGCATGTGCTACTCATCGTAGAATATGGCTAATAGGACCAGGAACCCTTGCAATATGCCTCTGGTAGCAGAGAGGAAAATAATATATAGTGGCATCTACAATATCCAAAGTCAACCTCTTAAGCTTGTGCTCTATCTCTATCATTGTCTCTACCACCTCCAGGTTTCGCATTATTGGAGTTGTTGGCTGCTCACCACGCTAGTAATATCTACATAATCCAGTTGGTCTCACTGGGGCCACATCTGCATTATCATTTCACATAATTAACTTTGGATGCCAAAAATAAAAATAAAAAATGAAAATTTTCAAAAATCAACCAAAATGTGAAGTTTTACCTATAGCACCCCACTGCATCCCAAGAGGCAATGGCATGTTCAAATCTCTTATGTAGTCCATACCTTGATACGGGAAATCTCTAATCATGATGATCTGGTTTTCTAACCACTCAAGGAATTTAAGAGTAAATCTGATTGTTGGTCCTTCGCCACCTCCATGGTGTGCCATAAGTGTAACCCATTTCTACATGTGTAGGTTACGAGGCCCTCCTCTCTCTAAAACTACCGATGGAGCCAGAAGAGGAATCCTCTCCAAAGAAAGTGAAATTTTTTGAGATTTCATGTTCTAACCCTGGTTAGTTGCCCCTTTAGATTAGCAACTATAGCCTCACTCTAGTTAAAATGGTACCCTGAAAGCAATCCAGAATGTTTTTCGTTTGAGCCTTCAAGAGAAAATGCAAAGCTTCACTACCACATAGTCGTTTATGGTGAACTCGATGACTTTCAAAGGAATTTATGCAATGATTTTGATGTCAATCTAGCCATATTTAAGAACTACTCCATCGGTACAATGTTGTATCAAATAGGTAGCATTGGTTTTGCTACATTGTTTATGCCCATATATGTTGATTTCCACCCCACAACGTGGAAGTCCACTTAGGAAGTAAATTCCATCAGCATCGATGACAAGTTTGTGGTCTTCGACTATGAAACATTCTTCATGAACATTCCACTTGCCTACCATCCATTCTAGCAAGTAAAAAACTTGTACAAACCATAATTTTTCAAGACCTGTATGGTTGTTGGTTCATTTAGAGCAACTATATCTTGTTCTTCGTGCTGATATTCTCTTCATTCCATGTTTGCGGTTCAAAAGCTTGCAATTAAACATTAAATATCATTAGAATGAATTATGTAAAGATTTAGAAAAAAAATTAGTGTTTTCCATATTAATTTTCTTTCCCTCAGTGTTGAGCATGGCCAACTTCAGCAAATAGTGCACATGTGCATGTTTTATTTCTTAGAAACTACGCACATAGCGTTTAAAAATAAGTCGATGTGTGCATGCATGATAAGAGCGACCTACACACATCGAGAGTGAAAATCAATTTCAAAACCTGAAAAAAATAACCTAACTCTACAGTGAAAAGCTAAATAAATGACATGAAAATGAATAGCTCAGACAGACTATTAACCTTGAGGAGACGGCTCGCAATCTCGTCCAATGATTTTTCTGGAATCAGCTTCAGAATTTTGGGGTAAAAGTTGACTTCTATCACTCTCAAAAGGATAAAAGCACAAATGGTGAATTTTGTTTTACTATTTGGCTTTTTTATAAGTTTTTAGGGCTAATTAAATAATATTTTTTTGCATATTGACTTTTTAAAATCCAATTTTATAATGTTTTCATTTTATTTTTTCAGCAGAGATAATTATTTCGAGTTTAAATGTGTAGGTTATAGGTTAATTATGAAAACATATCATTTTGGTACTGAGTACATTTTATCACTTTTTTAAACTCATTAAAACTTGTGAAAAATAGAAAATACGGAGTTCTCTTTAAGCCCTTTTCAAACTCCTTAAAAAAGAAAAGATCATTGAGTACTTGATTGTTCAAACTCGTAAAAATAAATGAACAAGTGGCCATTTTGTATAAATTACCCCTTTTATAGAAAGAATCAGACTATTTACGAAAAAGGTATGTGTTCACTAATCATAGTCAATAGAGTTCTCTCCCGCATTATTTTATCCTTTTTTGGGAGTGAGGGACAAAATTTACGAAAAATAACACTAAGGAGTTTATTTATGTTTTTCTTTTGGCTCCCTAAAAACTGAAAAACACCGATGTTTTCTTTCTCCAGGCTCATTAAAATTTTACGGTAAAATAACTAGATGAGTTTTATTTTTGTGTCTTTTAAAACTCTTTAAACATAAAAATGACATCGAGTTACTCGTTCATTGAACTCTTTAAAATTAAATAGTACAGAACTCGTTAAGCATAACAATACCAAACCACTCCTTCTTAGGGTTCATTAAAAATACTTTGAAGCGATTGTCCAAAGGACGAGCATAAAATACAAGCATATTTTATCCTCCTGTTGATGCCTCGAAAATTGTTGCATCAACATCAGGGAAAACCACCCGGTCCGAACCTTAAAAGCATCTCCTTTTCCATTTGGTGTGGTGGATCCAACTGGATATAGTGGGACCAGTTTTCAAGTGATTTATGAATGGGATGGATAAGTGTCTAATTTACTTATATCTAATGGAGAATGTTGAAAGATTTGTTCTAAAATGAAATAATGTAACCAACTAATCTATCCTGGGAAATCTCAGTTTTAGTGCAACTCTTAATGGTTCTTATTGAAAAGTAAGCATGTAGATGACTTTACTTTTAAACAAAAATATTCATTCATATGATAATTACATTGTTCAAATATTTGAACAAAGTAATAATTAAAACATTATTGCACTGATATTTATATATCATTGACGCATATATAGATGAAAAATAACAATTCTTGGACATTCAATAGTGATAAATAGAAGAGATTGTCGTAAGATCTTATACATACATCAATAATAGAAAAAATGAATGAATGCTAGTCCACATAAAAGAATGAAGCAAAAGATAGATAATAGTACCATATGAGTTTGAATCCTTCCGACATGAATTGCATTTCGATCCCGCTCTCTAACTTAGAAATACTCTTACAAGAAGCAGTAGTGCATATCAGACAAAAGTACTCTTCATTAAAAGCTCAGAATTTAGGTCCAATTTCATAAAAATATATATTGGAAGCACAATAGTGCAAATTTCAATCCAATTCTTCATACAAAATTTTAGGACCCTTTCTAAAAACATGAAAGGTTCTATAAATACTATCTAAACTAACTAACTACGAAATAAAAATGCTGTGAGCTGGTGTAACCGAATCACAAATACATGAAAATATACCCGAAATAAATATGCTTGCAGTTGGTAAGGATGGTTCATTGTTTTGGCTGACTATCTTTTGGCTTGAGCTGGCATATGGCAAGCATCGCCTGCAACTCTGGAGGATGACTCATATGCAAATGTAGTTGGGCAGTATAGGTGGCATCAGTGATTTCAAGAATCATGTAACTGATCACATCGGTCAGGAATTTGATTGTTGTCCTTTGACTCTATGGTTTCACAAGAAAGAACCAAAAGGTTTCCCATGTTAGTGTTTGGATGCTTGTGATTAATCTCTACCGCTTTTCCATCTCTTGCTTCCATGTCTGCTCCAATGCTTTGACTGATGGTAATTTCCCGGGGGTACATTTTGAAATTAAATTTGACAAATAAATAGTATTATTCATCAATTCCACTAAATTACCAGTCACTAATCTACATCTCGATGTTTCCCTTTCTGCCTTCATCAGTTGAGTTTGCCACTCAAGGAACAGGATTTCCTTGTGCAATTCCAGAATTTGAGGTAGATTTGCGGCTTGTCCTTGCTTGGTTTTTTGCCAAGAAAGAAACTCTGTTAGTGTTTCATCTACCTGCTCCAACTTTTGTCTGTCGTCAACCGACTTATCAATCATAGACAAGGAAATCTCACAGAAGGGAGGAACAAGAGAAATATTATTGATTAGCAAGTTCAATTGAGTAGATAATGCTTTAATTATTTGGAGAGCCTCTGATTTGAATTCCTCTACCTTAGGAAATTCCTTGAACCTTTCTATTTGTAACGATAGTTGAGTAATATGTTCATCTTTCGATTTGCTCAACTGTTCATTTATTATCTTTAGCTTGTTCAATGCTTGAGACAACCCTTTTTTCTTTTGAACTGCATGTTGGTTTATCCTCTGTTTCTCTTTGAGAAATTGTTCATTTGATTGCTTCTGTGCTGCTAACTACTACTCTAACTAGTCTATTCTTTGTTGTCTTTCCAGTCCCTATATCTCCAGTGAGATGATCGCTTGATCCTTTTCTTTAAGCAAATTGCTAACTTCCGATGCCTTGTCCATAGTAGCTGTTGTCTATGCCCCGGCATACTGAGAGAGTTTAGTAAGATCTTTAGAAGGGTTGACTTCCTCTCTCCATACCACATTAGTTATCTCCATCTGTGTAGGTAAAAGAGAAGATTGATCAAGTTTTCTCTTTTTCCTTTGTCTTTTTATTATAGCCCTATGCTTAGGGATGTAGAAGACATCTAATGGTGGTATTTCTTCTACACGTAGAACAATTTCATCAAAAGGGTTCTCTAGTATCATTTCAACATCTGTCTGGATCATGGATGGGCCACTAGTTCCTTTAGTTAGAACTGTATTAGCTGTTGTATTTTGTCCAATTGTTACTTCGGGTGTACTAAATCTCTACAGGCTTTCAGTATTGCTGATAATTGAGTCAAACTATTGCCATTTTCTTATTCTTGCTCTTGCTCTGGTGTTTTTTCTTTCTCATGAAATTCTTCTACTGCAAGAGCTTTGTCAACAATTTTCTGTTCAATTTCGCTTGACTAGACTGTCGGGGTTGTGGCTAATAGGTCTAGAGGCAGAGTTTGCAACCTCTTGTCTCTACGCATATTAAATGTTTCTAGTCTTTCATCTTGATACCTCATCCTGGCCAATGCTTTAACTTGAAATAATGATTCAGCTGAGGAAAATAGATCATCGAATTCATTGGCTTTATGATCAAACTTAGCAAGCTTGGCTTGAGACATGACATTATAAGAAACATGTCTTGGATCATATGGCCTGTTAGGAATTGTGGCCAGATTCAACATTAGCATCTTTTCTGTCTCCTTCTCTTCATGCTTATAGTCATGCAGAGTGAAAATGCCACACCGTAAAGGGAAGTTTGGCCAAACGTGCTTCTTTGAATCCTTAAGGGTTATGGATGTCCCTTCTATAATTATTTGGTAGGCCAACTCCTGAGCTAACAACTTATCAGACACATACAAGGGAAGAACATGGGGTTTAGTAAGGCTACCAAAAAGACTTATGTAAGTAAATTTCTCTTCCCCGAACCAACTTCCTACTGCTATTAAATCAACTTCTGCTTCTGGGGCTATCCTTGGAGCATGTTTATTAAAAATAGAATAATATACAGGGAGAATAAAACCATTGCAAATTTTATACAAATGTTTTTTGTAATTCGCCTTCTATAACTGTTGGTGGTAAGTATGGATTGGATTCAGGTCCTAGCGAGTCCACTTCCACCCAAGTATTGGATATTCAGAATTAAAGCAAATGGTATCCATTATATAAGCACTGTAATAGAATGGGGGAATAATCCGGGAAGTTTTATGCGCATTTGTCTTGTACTCTAAAATTGTTGTGGCTAGTTCATCAGACAAGATATTAGTCCAATCCATCACATAACCATTGATTGCAGCTTCCATTAGGGGGACCATTTCTATGGTGAATTTGGCCGAATCATGTATTCCCGATATCCTACACATCATATCCCCGGCATAACAATAAGGGGAAGCCAAAGCATCAACAGAGTACTTACTCGATGACTCGTGCTTTTGCTTTTTGGGGAAATATCTCCATTGCTTTATCGGGGCTGACTGTGAGTCATTCTCCTTTGTAAATGCCTCCAAGAACACCTTGTTGTATCGCTTCTCAGACCGTGGTAAGTGGTACATTTTCATGAGATCCTTAGGTTGAAATGAACCAAATATCCTCCCATCACCTGTGCAAAAGGTTCTGTCTGAGACTATAATTTTTTTCACCGCCCATCTTACTACGTCAATATATGGCAGGATTTTAGCTCACACTGCTATTCTGTGTAGATAGGAACAAGCCAATTCTTTAAGAGTTCCTTCCTATTTGTTAGTAGAATCGACTATGGCTTCCTCTGATAATTCCTCAGGATCCTTGGCTTCTATTAGATTGTAAATGCTCTCCCAGCTCATGTTTCCTAGACCAAGGCACTTGGCATTTGAGATTAATCCTTTCTTGCTTGGTTCAAGATCTTTGACTAGATGAGTTGCTGCTATAGGAGCTGCTACTGCGGACTTCTTTGATTTCTTACCCATTTTCTCTAGTTCTCTGATTTCTGAAGAATCCTGTGCAAACAGTTGCAAATAGTGATACAGAGAAAATGTTGCTACAAGCCAGTATGATAATGAATAGAATTACATCGATTGGCATAAAATACAATATAGTTAAGGATTACCACGAATGAAATCCTTTGAAAAATTCATCCTTAAATACAATATTGAATAACCATTTAAATTGTTAATCGTGGTGAATATCATCATAAATGCCCATCACGTCACCCATATGCCGAATGATTGTTTCGAGTGTGCCTTAGATTTTATTGATCGACAGTCAGTGATAAATTGTTGATCGACGATCGATAGTGTCAAAGGGAAGGTTTTCAAGAGCTTCTTTAAATATCTCCGATCACCGAAAGGTGATACAATATAATGCATGCAGACTTTCTTAAACTATTTTTGCTTTTCGAGATGTGTGTCCAATTAATAGATCGTAGTCGGGATTTGAGATGGCCTTTCTTATCTTTTTCATGTGACTCCGCAGAGTGTCGATCGCCGATTACGATTTAACTTTATCACATCGGAGGAATTGATTAGCCTTTGCTCATATGTCCCTTTATTATTGACATGGTCGAGTTGCCGATTGTTGATTTGCTTTATTGCATTGAAGGAATTGAGAGGATTCGCTTTATTGTGCGTTGGCATGTGTTTTCCCCGATTTTCCGATAGCAATTACCATTTCGGATCGGAGGATTGGGTGATGTTGTTTTTGTGTGTTTCTTTTAATATTGCGATATGTGATCTCCAATTGCTTTATCGCAATATAGAATGATTTTTTTAATATTATAAAGGAACAATTTATTTCTTATTTAAAAGGTTGTATAAAATGATTTATTCACATCGAGGATTTTAACAAGGATTTTTTTTTTTATGATGAGGTACATACCATTTATACACACATTAACTAAGTTTATTTTTTGAGGGACCCATTTCATATTAAGATTTTGTATAAAACTTTGTATGAAATGGGCGGTTGTTATACAGCACAACAATTGGCGATTCACTAGGAGAAATAGTTATTTCTAAGAAAATAATATAATACTTTAACTTCTGAATCTGAAAACCTTAATAGATAGAGAAAATATAATACGACTAGGTGATTATCAATTCTGAATGTAATGAAAACTATTTTTTCTATTTCTTTCTCATCTCAAAATTAAATACATCCTAAGTTTTAAGTAAACCTTACTTGGTTGATAATGATAAAACAAAAGACTTCTCTCACCTAGCTTGTATAATGACTCGCTTGTCACAGGTAGAGCCATTGCTTCCAGCAAACATCCATAGTCTCAGCAGGGTTACCTTTTAACCATTTAATTATTCATTGTTCCATCCATTTCAGAGTATAATTTAAAAGAATAAATCCAAAAGACATGTTTCCATATTTTTTGTATTTCATTTTCTTTTTCCTTTATTTTATAAGATAAAAAGACATTGCCTTGGTTTGGTGGCCATCTGTTGACAATGCCATTCACTGGTTGTAATTTAACTGAACAAGATGGCTCGTGATGAGACCCCTTGTCTTATAATAATAAGCCATTATCCTATTTTGGTATGCAGTATTGGTAATTTAAGTTAAACTAGTCCCCTATGAACATGGTAAGAAGGCTTATGATAAGACCTCTTATATTTTATATCAAATATATGTTAGAATTACACTCTAAAAAATCATAAACTTTGATGGATGGGGTGAATAATTTTCTCCTTAAGAGAACATGGATGACAATTTTGAGAGTTGAAGATGCTAGGCTAGAATCAATCTGTGCTTCATATTGATATCTGTTTTTATTCTTCTAAAACTTTTAGAATGAATTACAGTAATTTTAAGTTTTAAGAAGATTTTAGAAAAATGAAAAGGGTTTTCATAATTCAATCATACCTAACTCCCTAGAATTTTCTTTTTCCTTCAAGGCTTTTCATCTATCAAAAGTAAATATTAAGACTGTTTTCTTTACAAAGTGAGAAGGGGTTACCTACTCAATTGAAGAATTTTTTCAAAATAAGGCCATTGACAGGAAGAGAATCTCTCTTTCCTGATAGATCTTGTAATATGAATGTAGATTGCCCTATCTTCTCACTAATTTGGAATGGTCCAAGCCACATTTTCCGAAACTTAGTGTGCTTTCCTTTATCCTCATGGGCTTTCTCCCATTTCAAAACTAGATCACCAACTTGTAAATTTTTTGAGCTTGTTGAAGTCATATCAAAATAAAATTTCATAATTTGTTGATGCTTTGCATGTGTAATTCAGAATTTCTCCCTTTCTTCCTCTAGTTTCAGGATCTGATCATGTCTTAATTGAATAAAAGATGAGGGACTTTCTTCAGTAGACTGCACTAAGGCTAGTGATGGAAGTATTAAATTTGATGGTATGACAGCCTCCTTTCCATACACTAGATTAAATGGAGAAGTGCCTATTGAAGTTTTCTGTGTTATACGGTCTGACCATAATGCAAATATCAAAGATTTATGCCAGTTTTTATGATTCTGTTGAATAGTTCTCTTAATGATTTTGATAAGATTTTTATTGGTAGATTCTGCTAAATCATTACCCTGAGGGTAGTAGTTTTCTGAATAGTTCAATTTGAATCCTCTCTTGATAGTAAATTCAATTATAGAATTACCGGAGAAGTAAGATGCATTATAAAAAATAGGAGCATTTGGGACACCAAACCTGGTAATGATGAACTGATCTATGAATTCAATGATTGCCTCAGAGTTTGCTATCATCAAAGGAATTGCTTCCACCTACTTAGTAAAGTAATCAATAGCTGTAAGGATATACCTATGTTGCTTGGATGAATGTGGAATAATTTCTCCAATGATGTCCAATCCCCATTGTTCAAAGGGTTGTTCAATGTTGACTGGCTGCAAAGGAAAAGCTAACTTATTTTGTCTTCCACTGGTAATTTGACATGTCTGGCATCTCCTTACATATTCATGAGTATCTCTGAATAAGGTGGGCCAATAATACCCGACATGAATGACTTTGTGGGTTGTTGTATCAGCTCCAAAATGTCCTCCTGCCGAACCAGCATGTAGTTTCTGCAAGACCTTTTGCACTTCAGGTTTTTCTAAGCATCTTAACAAAATTGAATCATAATTTTGTTTAATCAACCCATCATCAACAATCATGAAATTCTTTTCCTTTAGTCATATGGCATGTTTATTTTTATAGGAAAGATTAGAAGGAGCGTACCCATATTTTAAATAGAATATCAAATATGCATAATGGGATTCAGGATTGTTTGTACTTATCTCATTGATTTCTTCAATACTTTTTTTACCTTCATGTTCCTGAATATTAGAAGCTCCCGCTACCAACCTGCAAAAACCTTGGAATTTGACAATCTTTGCTGGTTTTATGTCCAAATCATATTCTTGTAATGTTGTGACCTAGTTTGCCCTTTTTTCTCCCAATTCCCTTTGAATTAGTAGTTGTCTTACTATTGAAAAAGGGACTATAACTTTTGTATAAGCCTTTAAGAGAAAGGGCATGAAGTGTTTAATGGCTTTATATACAGCAAAGGCTTGTTTTTCAACTTCGGAGTAATTGCGTTCGGCACCTTGAAGGTTTCAACTATAAAATGAAATTGGTGCTTCCCATTTTTTATTATTAATTTGTGTCAGCACTACTGCGTAAGATGAATTAGATGCGAGAGTATATATAATGAAATGATTTGAAAAATCAGGAGTGTTTAATGCATGAGCATTTATGATTGCTTTCTTGATAGAAATCAAAAGATTCCTTTTTATATGTCCCCATTTAAACGCTGAAATTTTCTTAATCATGGTTTGTAATGGTAAAACAATCTGCAAAAAATCTGGGACAAATCTTTTTACAAAATTAATTTGGCCTAAAAATGATTGCATTGTTTTTTTATTATGTGGTAATGGAATATTAGAAATCTCTTTCATTCTTTCTTGATCAATATAAATACCATCCTTTGAAACAACTAAACCCAAGAGCTTACCTTGGTCAAGAGAAAAAAAGGACTTCTTAAGATTGAGTGAAATGCCATACCTTTTGCAATGCTCAAAGATTTGTTTCAAATCACGTAAATGATTTGATCTTTTCTTAGAGAAGATAGTAATGTCATCCAAATAGACAACTACTGATTTATTGATTAGGCTTTTGAATGTGATGTCCATTGATCTTTGAAATGTAGCTCCAGCATTGATTAATCTGAAAGGCATTTTTTGATAGGCATAAGTTCACCATTTGGTTCTGAAGGTAGTCTTAAGTCTGTCACTAGGGTGGACCAAAATTTGGTTATACCCTGAAAAACCAGCTAGGAATGACATTAATTCAGAACCCGCCACCGAATGGAGATTTTGCTCCATGGTAGGTAAAGGGAAGTTATCCTTTTGACTTGCTTTATTAAGATTTCTGAAATCAATAAAAATTCTAATGTCACCATTTTCCTTCCTTACTGGCACCATGTTGAACACCCAATTTGAATGTCTAATAAGAAAAATTATCTTAACTTTCAAGAGTTTGTTTAATTCAGCTTTTATTTGACTCTCTATGTTAGGATGAATCTTCCTTAATTTCTGTTGTACTGGTTTTTCTTCAAATAACATCAGAATTGTATGTTGTATGATGGATGTATCATATGTTTTCAGATCATCATATTTCAAAGCGAAGGCATTTATATATTTGTGCAATAATCTAATAAATGCAATTCTTTCTTCTGGTGCAAGTCCTAATCCCAAATTGATGTTTTGTGGATTATCCTCAGTACCAAGGTTTATTAATTCAAATCTCAAAGTAGAACTTTGAAGCTTTGAATTAGTAACCTGTTTAAACCTATCTTTGATGTCATAAAGATCTTCAAGTTTGACCACTCGTTTGGGTATTGAGTTTTCTTCGAGTTTTTCCTTCATTTGAAGATCATGCTCACTTTCATCAATAATTTAATCATCATATGACTTATCAGAAGTTAAGAAACTTAAAATGTCATCATCATGATTGAACACTCGCCAATTAGTGACATTGTCAGGAATCTATGGCCTAAAAATTAATTCTACTGAAAACCAATCGGGGCTGTAATCTTCAGATGGCAAGAGCTTAGAAGCAACATTAGCTAGCAAATCCGCTACTGCATTCTGAGATCTTAAGATGGGAGAAATATTAAATGCTAGAAAATGGGATACAAGGTCTTGCACCAAGGATTGATAATGTTTAAGGTGACTAGAAAGGTAATGTTAAATATTTCTGACTTGTCTTATGACACTTTCAGAGTCACCAAACACTTTCAAATATTGAACTTTAAGACCAATAGCTTTATAAAGTCCTTGAATCAAGGCTTCATATTCAGCAGTATTGTTTGTGCACTCAAATTCCTATCTGCATGATAACATGGTCTTTTCTCCCTCAAGACTAACTAAAATACATCCTGCCCCTGCACCTTCTTTAGATTTAGACCCATCAAAGTATAATGACCAAAAAAAAGGTTTATCTACAGTTTTATTTACAGTTTCTTCAGTAATTTTAACACACCTTGATGTATCTATTTGTGAAAAATTTACAATTTGAGATGTGAAACTATTAACTGAGAAAGGTGATGATTGAGCAGTAAAATTTCTAAAGAATGATTCGGATGAATAGTTACCCAGAATGTTTTTGTTGAATGCTATTGGTTGGTTTTCTTGCTCAAACTCAGTTACAATATGAATAATATCTTTCTCCCGATCAATCTTGATCTGATTTGGCTTTCCTTTATAGGGCAGCCACATGTGTGACCAATCGGTGGAAATGAAACCATGAAGTTTCTCAAACCAGTCTCTACTTAAAATCAAACCATAAAACTCAGGAATATCAATGATTAAGATATCAATTCTCTTAACAACTCTTAGGTCAGCTGATAACCTAATGGTAACATAATTGATTTCTCCTAATACTTGGACCTTAGTTCTATCCAACTAGATAATATGTAATGCAAAGTTTTGGGGTTCAATATTCAGTTTAGAACAAACTGAGGCTGGCATTATATTTGAAGAAGCCCTTGCGTCTATCAAGCAATTGTGTAGATTTCTATTATAAATCTCGTAGGTTAAGAGAAAAGGAGTATGAGAATTTGATCTATCTCCGATTAAAACAGCATCAATAGCTTCTACCCTACTAGGAGGTGGTTTACGTATTTCATTAGCTTCTTTGGATAGTACAACATCTGGAAGAGGAGAAGAAGGTACTACATCTAACTCCTTGAGTAGCAATTTTTGTTGATGTTTGAGTTTACTAAGCTCAAACATTGTGATATTTGTCTTTTTTTTCTTCATGTCTTCAATAATGTTGTAATCCATAGAATCTGTAACTACTACTATTTTAGATGTTGAAGGTGGATTTGAAGCTGATGGCTGATTGTTGTAGACTTCTTTGTGGGAACTTTTTCTTTAGTAGTGGTGCCTGCATTCCTTTTCTTCTAAGTTACTCAGATAGGTTCAGGGGTACCTTTACTCCTGGTAGCTACAGGGAAAGCTTCTTGTTCATTTTTTGTATCAGAATTAGGCAGGATAAAGTCCCACATCCCATGACATTCTACAGTTACCTCTTCTTCAGTTTCTTCAGATGATAAGACTATCTCTTCTTCTTCTTCTTCGGGGTCTGAGTCTGCATTGGATATAGCATTTGGAGGATTTGATTCAGATTTCTTAAAGTTTCTAAATGGTATTTGTGTTGAAGTCTCAACAACTTACTTCTTGATTTCTATCATTTCATTTGACATAGTTTTGAGAACTTTTTGGAGACCTTCCATATCGTAGGGATCTTTAGCCACTTTCATTTTTGAATCATCTTTGAAGGAGACCTTTTTTTATTTTATTTCCTCAAGATCAACTTTCTTTTCTAAGGCAATGACGCATTTCTCTATAGCAAGGGCCTCTTTCATATTTTCTGCTAGGGTTGGTTTTGCAGCTCTATCTACAAAGATAGTTATATTTGAGGGTAAAGTTGTTATATACCATTCACTTCTAACTTGCTCACTAGGTTTAGAGGCAGTCAGAATTTTATTTAAGAGTTTATTGAACCATGAATTGAACTATTTTATAGGTTCTTTAGACTCTATCCTAAGATTTGAAAGATCATTAATTAATGTTGCTAGAGATCTGTCATCACCATATTTAGTCAAGAACTGTTCTTGAAAAATATTCCAACTGGTAATTGATCTTGATGGCAATGAGATGTACCAAGACCCAGCTGATCCTTGTAAGATATAAGGGAAAAGCCTAAAAACCACATCTTCCTTTGTAACTCCTTTTAAATTGATTGACAACATAAAGTTGTTAATGTGTTCATCTTCCTGTATGCTTGCATCTTGATTAAATTTAGGCAATCATTTTTTAGGATGAGCTGGCAATGGGTGTAATGGTGTAGGCATCATCACCACACTAGGATTATTCCATGGATTCTGTGCCATTGTTGAACTACTACTAGATGATAGCACCGATGAAGTTCCAAATGATTGGGAAGGAGTAGATATCGTAGTTTGAGGAGGTTGAGAAACATATGTGGAAGTTTCAATTCCCTGTTGAACAACAATCTGGAGTGGAGGAGTGGATGATTGACTTCGCACTAGAGAAGATGAAATGGATGATGATGATGAGAAAGTTTCACTATCAAATCCTTCAATTGTTTTCCTTGCCCATTTCCTTTTAGGCAAAGGTAACTCAATAGGTTTAATACCAAGATTTTCACTCTGAAGTCTGGTGAGAGGGTGACAAGGAATGAATTGCGAAGTTACACTGCCTTGAGGTACCTCATATTTATGTGGAGATATTGAGAATCCTTGAAGTTTATGGATGAGAGACTATACTTCAGGAGATTCTGGAGTTAATTTCTCTAAAATATTTTGGGGTTGAGCAGTGGTCGTTGTCTCTTCTACTTCTTGCTTGGAAACTAGAGTTCCAACCTACAAGGGAGAAGTCGGAGGTGAGGTGGAGGGAGATTTACTTTCATAATGGATTTTAGATTTGGGTTTGCTTGCCATTCATAGTTCATTCCCTCCTTCTAGCACCAAAAGTGTTGATGCCTCGAAAATCGTTGCAACAACATTGGGGAAAACCACCCGGTCCAGACCTTAAAAGAATCTCCTTTTCCGTTTGGTGTGGTGGCTACGACTGGATATAATGGGACTAGTTTCCCAATGATTTATGAATGGGATGGATAAGTGTCTAATTTAATTATATCTAATGGAAAATGATAAAAGATTTATTCTAAAATGCAATAATTTTATTAACTAATCTATTCTGGGAAATATTTTTTTTAGTGCAACTCTTAATGGTTCTTATTGAAAAGTAAGCATGTAGATGACTTTACTTTTAAACAAAAATATTCATTCATATGATAATTACTTTGTTCAAATAGTTGAACAAAATAATAATTAAAACATTATTTCACTGATCTTTATATATCATTGACGCATATATAGATGAAAAATACCAATTCTTGAACATTCAATAGTGATAAATAGAAGAGATTGTTGTAAGAGCTTATACATACATCAATAATAGAAAAAATGAATGAATTCTAGTCCACATAAAAGAATGAAGCAAAACATAGATAATAGTATCATATGAGTTTGAATCCTTTCGACATGAATTTGCATTTGGATCCTGCTCTCTAACTTAGAAATACTCTTATAGGAAGCAGTAGTGCATATCAGACAAAAGTACTCTTCATTAAAATCTCACAATTCAGGTCTAGTTTCATAAAAATATATATTGGAAGCACAATAGTGCAACTTCCAATCCAAGTCTTCATACAAAAATTTAGGACCCCTTCTAAAAACATGAAAGGGTCTATAAATACTATCTAAACTAACTAACTATGAAATAAAAATGTTGTGAGCTGGTGTAACCGAATCATAAATACATGAAAATCTCCCCGAAATAGATATGCTTGCAGTTGGTAAGGATGGTTCATTGTTTCGGTTGACTATATTTTGGCTTGAGCTGGCATATGGCAAGCATCGGCTGCAGCTCAGGAGGATGACTCATACGCAAATGCAGTTGGGCAGTATAGGTGGCATCAGTAATTTTAGGAATCATGTAACCGATTGCATCAGTCAAGCATTTGATTGTTGTCCTTTGACTGTATGGTTTCACAACGAAGAACCAAAAGGTTTCACATGTTAGTGTTTGGATGCCTATGATTAATCTATGCCTCTTTTCCAGCTCCTGTTTCCATTTCTGCTCCAAGGCTTTGACTGATGGTAATTTCCCTGGGGTACATTCTAAAATTAAATTTGATAAATAAAGAGTATTATTAATGAATTCCATTAAATTACCAGTCGCCGATCCACATCTCGATGTTGCCCTTTCTTCCTTCATCAGTTGAGTTTTCCACTCAAGGAACATGATTTCCTTGTGCGGTTCCAGAATTTGAGGTAGATTTGTGGCTTGTCTTTCCTTGGTTTCTTGCCAGGAAAGAAACTCTATTAGTGTTTCATCTACCTGCTCCAACTTTTGTCTGTCGTCAACCGTCTTATCAATCATAGATGAGGAAATCTCACAGAAGGGAGGAACAAGAGAAATATCAATACATAGCAAGTTCAATTGAGTAGATAATGCTTTAGTTATTTGGAGAGCCTCTTATATGAATTCCTCTACCTTAGGAAATTCCTTCAACCTTTCTATTTGTAATGATAATTGAGTAATCTGTTCATCTTTCGATTTGCTCAACTGTTCATTCATTGTCTTTAGCTTGTTCAATGCTTTAGTCCACTCTTTTTTCTTTTGAACTGCATGTTGGTCTATCCTCTATTTCTCTTTAACAAATTTCTCATTTAATTTCTCATTTGATTGCTTCTGTGCTGCTAACTGCTACTCTAACTTCTCTATTCTCTGTTGTCTTTCCTGTACCTGTATCTCCAGTGAGATGATCGCTTGATCCTTTTCTTTAAGAAAATTGCTAACTTTTGATGCCTTGTCCATAGTAGTTGTTGTATATGCCCCGGCATACTGAGAGAGTTTAGTAAGATATTCGGAAGGGTTGACTTCCTCTCTCCATACCACATTAGTTATCTCCATCTGTGTAGGTAAAAGAGAAGATTGATCAAGTTTTCTCTTTTTCCTTTGTCTTTTTATTACAGCCCTATGCTTAGGGTTGTAGAAGACATCTAAGGGTGGTATTTCTTCTACACACAGAACAATCTCATCAGAAGGGTTCTCTGGTATCATTTCAACATCTATCTGGGTCATGGATGGGCCACTAGTTCCTTCATTTGGAACTATATTAGTTGCTATCTTTTGTCTAGTTGTTACTTCGGGTGTACTAAATCCCTATAGGCTCTCAGTATTGCTAATAATTGAGTCAAACTTTTGTCATTCTTTGAGTAGTTTGGGATCAATGTGAATGTCTGAATCAATAAGTTCACCACCCTTTTCTTGTTCTTGCTCCTACTTTGGTGTTTTTTATTTCTCAGGAACTTCTTCTACTACAAGATCTTTGTCAACAGTTTGTTGTTGAGTTTCGCTTGAATGGACTATCAGGGTTATGGCTAATAGGTCTAAATGGAGAGTTTGCAACCTCTGGTCTCTAAGCATATTAAATGTTTCCAATCCTTCATCTTGATACCTCATCCTAGCCAATGATTTAACTTGAAATAATGATTCAGTTGAGGAAAATAGAACATCGAATTCATCGGCTTTATGATCAAACTTAGCAAGTTTGGCTTGAGACATGACATTATAAGCAACCTGTCCTGGATCATATGGCCTGTTAGGAATTGTGGCTAGATTCAGCATTAGCATATTTTATGTCTCCTTCTCTACATGCTTATAGTCATGCAAAGTGAAAATGCCACACCATAAAGGGGAGTTTGGCCAAATGTGCTTCTTTGAATCCTTAAGGGTTCCAGATGTCCCTTATACTATTATCTAGTAAGAAAACTCCCGAGCTAACAACTTCTCAGGCACATACAAGGGAAGAACATGGGTTTTAGTAAGGCTACCAAAAAGCCTTATGTAAGTAAATTTCTCTTCCCTGAACCAACTGCCTACTGTTGTTAAATAAACTTCTGCTTCTGGGGATATCCTTAGAGCAGGTTTATTAAAAATAGAATAATATACAGGGAGAATAAAACCATTGCAAATTTTATACAAATGATTTTTGTAATTTGCCTTCCATAACTATTGGTGGTAAATATGGATTGGATTCGGGTCTTGAGGATTCCATTTCCACCCAAGTATTGGATATTCGTAATTAAAGAAAATGGTATCCATTATATAAGCAATGCAATAGAACGGGGGAATAATCCGGGAAGTTTTATGCGCATTTGTCCTGTATTATAAAATTGTTGTGGCTAGTTTATCGGACAAGATATTCGCCCAATCCATCACATAACCATTGATTGCAACTTCCATTAGGGGAACCATTTCTATGGTGAATTTGGTTGAATCATGTATTCCCCATATCCTACACATCATAGCCCCAACATAACAATAAGGGGAAGCCAAAGAGTCAATAGAGTACTTACCCGACGACTCGCACTTGTGATTTTTGGGGAAATGTCTCCATTGCTTTATCAGGGCTAACTCTGAATCGTTCTCCTTTGCAAACGCCTCCAAGAACACCTCATTGTATCACTTGTCATGCCGAGGTACGTGGTACATTTTCATGAGATCCTCAGGCTGAAATGAACCAAATATCCTCCCGTCAGCTATGCAAAAGGTTCTATCTGAGACTAGAATTTTTTCCACCACCCATCTTACTACGTCAGTATATGGTAGGATTTTAGCTCACGATGTTATTCTGTGTAGATAGGAACAAGCCAATTCGTTAAGAGTTCCTTCCGATTTGTTAGTAGAATCGGTTGTGGCTTCCTTTGATAATTTCTCAGGATTCTCGGCTTCTATTAGATTGTAAATGCTCTCCCAGCTCGCGTTTCCTAGACCAAGGCACATCGTATATGAGATTAATCCTTTCTTGCTTGGTCCGAGATCTTTGACTAGATGAGCTGTTGTTGTAGGAGCTACTGCTGCGGACTTCTTTGATTTCTTACCCATTTTCTCTGGTTCTCTAGTTTTGGAAGAATTCTGTGCAAACAGTGATACAGAGGAAATGTTGCTGCAAGCCAATATGATAATGAATAGAATTACGTCGATTGGCATAAAATGAAATATAGTTAAGTATTACCATGGATGAAACCCTTTGAAAAAATCATCCTTAACTGCAATATTGAATAGCCATTTAAACTGTCAATTGTGGTAAATATCATCATAAATGCCCATCACGTCGCCCATATGCCAAATGATTGTTTCAAGCGTGCCTTAGATTTTATTGATCAGGGGTCAACGATAAATCGTTGATTGGCAATCGGGAGTGTCAAAGGGAAGGCTTTTGAGAGTTGCTTTGAATATCTCCGATCACCGAAAGGTGATACAATATAATGCATGCAGACTTTCTTAATATATTTTTTCTTTTCGAGATGTGTGCCCAATTAATAGATCACAGTTGGGATTTGACATGGTTTCTCTTATCTTTTTTGTGTGACTCCGTCAAGTGCCGATCGTCGATTACAATTTAACTTTATTGCATCGGAGGAATTGATTAGTCTTTGCTCATATGTACCTTTATTATTGACATGGCCGAGTCGCCGATTGCCGATTTTCTTTATTGCATCAGAGGAATTGAGGGGCTTTGCTTTATTGTGCGTTGGCATTTGTTTTCCCCAATTTTCTGATAGCAATTACCTTTTTGGATCGAAGGATTGGGTGATGTTGTTTTGTGTGTTTCTTTTAATATTGCGATATGCAATCTCCAATCGCTTTATCGTAATATAGAATGATTTTTTTAGTATTATAAAGGAACACTTTATTTCTTATTTAAAAGGTTGTATAAAATGATTTATTCACATTGGGGATTTTAACAAGGATTTTTTTTTTTTATGATGAGGTACATACCATTTTATTCACACATCTAACTAAGTTTATTTTTTGAGGGACCCATTTCATATTAAGATTTTGTATAAAAAATTGTATGAAATGGGGGGTTGTTGTACAACACAACACCTCCTCAAGCTTGTAAAAAATAAAGAGGAATTTGCATGTAAATGGTGTGTAAAAGTGAAAAAAAAGCTTTGTTTTGCATGTTTAAAAGGCAGTAGTCACTCTTGAGCATGAAACCCCATCACTTTTCATGTTTGGGATGGGAAATCCATTTGTTACTCAACTGAGCATACCTCATTTGAAAGTATTCAATTGGTTTGGGTTTTATTTTTGAGTGAAATTCTTGCAAGTAATTATGTTGTGTCTATGATATGTTCAAGAGAAGTTCAACCTCAGTCAAAATTACTTTGTCATTCTTAGCATTCAGTTGCATAGACCATCCCTAAAACAGTCCTTGATTACTCTAAATTGTTGTTCTTCAAAACTTGACATGAATTTCATGTTGTAGGCCTTCCTGCGATGAGTCGCTTCTGATCGACTTCAACTCATAACCTATGAATTTGATCTAGAAACCTTCAATGCCTTAAGGCTTGCATGCCTTAATGGCAGGTTTCTTGCCTTCGACTATAGGTTCTCAACATTGGCATTCGATCAATTTATTATATGAGTGTTTGACATCAAATCATCTGTTCACACTTAATAGATTGTACTGGAAGTACCTTGAGAGCCATTGTCATTATTTGTGGTTTCTCTCGCACTTGTTAACGGTTCACATCATTGACTAGTAATCAAGTGGTTTCTACCATGTTCAACTTCGAGACATACACTTTCATGGCTAGATTCATACTACGAATCAAGAGATGGAGATCAAGACCCTAGATCTAGTTTCATCCATCCATGCTACGTGGATTTATTAAATATTTATGATTGTAAACATAGATCCATTGACATGGATCTTCAGACATATTTCCATACTGTGATATTTAGACATTTATGTTCTGAGTATGGGAATGCCTACCTCAGTGATGATATTATATATGGCATTGTAACATTTTTTTGGTTGTTTTAGGTCTCCGACTATAGTCTCCAACCCAAACCTTCTTATGATAAAGCACTTCAGTCATCAAAATATTTCTTCTGACTTTGCACTTTAGGGGGGAATTTGTCACACATCATTTTGTTGCATTATGCAAATGACCATTGATTTGGATCTCTCGCTATCCAGAAATGTGTCCCACATGATTCCCTTGCAAAGTTTGAAACTAAATTATCCAAAAGAAAGTGGAATTTCTAGATCCTATGGTACAAAACCTTGATTTTGGCTATATTCGTAGTTTCCTAGCCGATTCATGCGCATACACAGGGAAGACCATTATTATCTACACATAAGTATGTATTGTCTTCCACTATGACATGCGAACATGAGTTGAAGTACGTAAAAATAATAAGTAAAGTCTAGAAGTATTGTTGGTAGCATCTATCCCAACCAACTTCGAATGAGTGCCTATTCAATTTTGAACCCTCCCATCATGGAGCAACTCCCCTTCTTTTGTGGTACCTCTATCCCACTAATAGTGGATCTCATCCCTTGGAGAATGGATCCATGACTTCCCATTCTTGGCCTATAAATCCACTACAAGTATGAGAATTGGAAGAGGATTGTTCGAAGTAGGTTTATGTTGTTGAGATTAGGTTGGAAGGCATTTCTTCCAAGGGAGAGGGTTGGAGATTGCAGAAGGGGCTTGCTACATCAAGGCTACATGGTTGTAAGGATTCTCTATAGTTTTATGAATATAAGAAATTGTTCTTTCTTAGTTACATCTCCATTGATTTAATTTGTAGGATTCCTTGATCACCAACATAAGTTTTGGTTGCATAATTGATAAGTTCACATGTATAATTGGTTAATTAATTCATTTATCTCTTTGATTATATGTTGTATGCTTTAATATCTTGATTGTCTTTGTATTTTCAAATCTCTTTCAGGACATTGCAGAGAAGTTGTTGAGAGTGACAATAGGACATATAGAGCATCAAAGAATGAGTGATAAAAAATTTTGAGGGACTTCATCAATTAGTTTACTAAACCAGTAAGAGGCCTCTTTCATTCTATTTGCTTTTGAATGATTAAAACTTAGAGAAAGGTAGCAGTTACTCTGTGTTTGTTACTAGGGTTCTTTGAAGTCCATGGAGACCTCTCTTGTCTGCAAGAGGGATTTTTCCACCTAACATATATCCACATGGGATCTGATCCAAAGACGAGGAATTTAGAGTCTGTCCTACTACATAATGTGTGGACAAAAAGAAGAAACCATGTAACATCTTCTCAATCACGGTCAATTCTCTAGCACAATATGGAGGAGAGTCCAAAATTTATTTGGATACTTCGATTGATCTCACAATAGTATGATTGAAACATTGGAACAATGGAGAAAATCTATATTTCCTAGCTCAATATTCAATATAGCACAGGTCCTATTTTTCATATTTTTCATGTGGGCTATTTGAAAAGAAACGAACAAGAGAATATTTAGAAACAAGTAGAAATCAGTATATCGAACATAGTATACGGTTAAGCCAAATATCAGAGAAACCATCCTGGAGGAACCTAGGAACCCCGATGATTGGAAAAACTAGCCTCCAGAAGAAAATTTTATGAATGAGATTGACTTATCTCCCAGTATGTTATACCCTATTTCATGGAGACCCCCTCCTCCATTTCCTTCTACTCCTATATATTTGCCTCCTTCTGAAGGCTTTGTAAAGCTAAATTTTGATGAAGCTTCCAAAGGAAATCCTTGCTTAGCAGGACTTTGAGGAATTATAATGGATTGAAGACACCACGTTCTTAAGATCTTCGCAACAAACTATGGTCTATCCAATAATAATGAATCTAAATTATTTCTCTATGAAAGGGGTATTAAATTAGCTCTCTTAGCAGGATATATGAAGATCCATATTAACGAGGGTTGTTACTTAGCCATAAGAACAACCTATAAGCTTATCTAAGGAGTTCCTATAGAAAAAATATCCAAAAGTTGGAGGTTTATTAATATGACATATAGAATATAATACTGTTGAAGGCTCAGAATGTCCTTGCCTCAACATTGGGGAAACCACCAGGCCGGGAACTTGAATACTATTCCTTTTCTGTTTAGGATAGGGTTCCGACTAGGGATATAGTGACCACTTTCCTGTTCAAATATATCACGAAGTTTTGGGTGTGATATAGATGGGTTGAAAACTATTTGATAGAGTAAATATGAATGCAAATAAATAAATATATATCTATCTATCTTATTCCCGAGATATAACTAACTTTGCATATGCAATTTCATAAAGATTTATTTATAAATGAAGGATAATATAGATCTTCAAACATTTAAAAGAGTTAAAAAGAATAAAATATAATTAAATTGATTAAATAGTCAGTCATTTAATTATTAAGCACATATCTCAAAAAAATATACCGTTTCATACATACAAATAAAGATAACAATTAATACACTTTTCAATAGTGAAACAATACTTAATTGAATTGTGATATTGTATATAATAAGACAGTGATAAAACTTATCTGACTTTTAAACATAAAACATAGCATTAATAAAAGATAATAGTACCACATACATCAATGCTCTGCTTATGGAAGAAGATATTCTCTCGTCTAGCCTTTCTATAAAATTATCAAAGAAATATAGAAGTGCAAGTTCCTTGAGTCTTCTTACAAAAATTATCAACCCTTTCTCCAGAAACATCAGAGGGTATTTAAAAATGAAATTCATACTATCAAAATAGAAATGCATATTTTGCTAAGGAGGTTGAAACAAACACTCCTCGAAATAGGGAAAAAAAAGATAAAAATAGTTTATGTTTTAACAAGAAACTAAAGATGGGAAGTTGACTGCTCTCCCATTTTCTCTTGCAATCTGTAAATAGCTTCTATCGGCTTCAATTCTAGGGGATGGGCTGGCCTGATACACATATGTCCTCCAAACAAGGCATCTGAAAGAGGTGGGAGCATGTATTTAGTTGTATTAATAAGGCTGTGAAGAACTAAGCCTTGTCCATAGGGCTTTACCAAAAATTGTTGATGATCTTCAAGATTTAACTTAGATAATTTCTTAATGCTATATTCTTTTTCCTTTGATTTGTTATGCCAATACTCTATGAGTGTTTATCTGGAAATCATTCTCTTGGGCACTCAGTAATAAGATTAGCATATGTTATACTTTCTCTAATAGTTTTTATAATTTGGCCTGCTAGGTCTCTTTCTCTGTAAATTGCTTCTTCAGCCTACTTTATTCTAATATCCCAATCTCTAAAATGAATATCTTTGTATGATTCTTGTATTTGGGAAGATTTTCTTTTATTCCATGTGAATTGTCCTACGAAGTGATGAAATCAGGAATCCTGTTGTTGATATCTCCATAGTATGTTCTTAATTCAGACATTTGATCAGTCAATGAGTCATTGTTTTTGCAGAGGTCATTCAGTATCCTTAAGCTCTTACAGAAGTTTACTTGTTTTTGTGTGAGGAGAGCATTGATCTCTCTAGCTTCTTTTCTAGCTCCTTCAATATTAGTGTCCTTATGTATCTGAGTTATTCAAAGTTGAAGCTGGTCAATATGCACATTTCAACTCTGAATATTAGCTTCATTTTGTACTTTCAATTGATCAAACTTAGTTTGTAATTGTGACAACTTGAGTTTCCATTCCTTATCCATATTATGTCTTGAATTAAGTCATGTTTGTTCTAGATGCAAGATTTTTTCATTTTTTTCTTTAACTAGTTGTTGAACTTCAGTAGCTTTGAAAATGGTGGTCATAGCATAGGCTCCTGCATATTGCGAAAGCTTAGCTAACTCATCAAATGAATTAGCTTGAAAATATTACCATACCACATCTAATGGGACGCTTCTAGGAAGAAGTTCCTGACAATGTTCCATTCTTCTTTTCTTCTTATGTCGACTCACAACATCACGATGTTCAGGACTGTAAAAAATATCAAGAGACAAAATCTCTTCTACTTTGAGGATGATCTCAGAGGTGGGGACTATCGGGATAACTTCTTTTGATCCAGATTTAAACAGGAACACCACAAAATATAGAGATAACCATATACACAAAGATGTAGTAGAAATAATACTTCATTTCATTAATGGAAAATATTGAAATATGCTTACAACCGAAAATAGAAATAAATCAGCTAGGGCTATGGTAGCTTATCTCTGAGAAGAGATGTGGCGGCTACATGCCTCTGAACTGTTCTAAGCTGTGTTACAATGAGGCTCGGAGGCCTATTTATTGTTGAGAAACAATGGAAAACCCTTCGCATTCCAAAACCTAACCCTATAAGATGAAACGCCAAATTGTGGGCCCCGTTTTGGGTAAATTGGTACATCAATTTCCCGGGGTCGTAACTTTGGCATACGATCTTCGTTTGACACGTATGATAGCTCGTTAGAAA
>APFE030806048.1:0-16526 GCA_000404065.3 Pinus taeda | reverse complement strand
GAAGTTCAAGACCCGAAAAAACTGCTAAAAATAGTAAATTGTGCTACAATTACGGAAACTGAAAAACTGAAAGAGACAATTGCGGGGGTCCAAATGGGATAGGTGGGTGGTCACCAACATACACCTGGATCATTCCTCCACCCTTAGGAAGCAATGGTCCCCATTGTGTTGAGTTCCTCCATCTACTGAACTTGTCCTGCAATCTCTGATGTGTCCAGTAATGGTGGGAAGCATGGTCAACGACGGTCCACATTGAACACTTGGTGCAGGTGAAGGAATGGAGAAATTATGTGCTCCAAAGCATTATTCCCCATAGCCTTGGTACTGCTGTAAGGACCTTGTCGGAGTGGTCTGAGTTTTTGATGGGTTCTGGTAAGGCGTTCTTTCTGTCGATGCAACCAGACTTTGTTGCCCACCTGAAACTTGTGTGGCACCCCTATGGGTGAGGAGAAGTTGTTCCTGTGTTTTGTCGTGATTGTATCCCTTTGCTACTTCTACTGTGTGGAGGTACCCTTTGCGGGGGTCATGGATGTGGTGAAGATATTCCCCTTACTTTGGGAGTGAACCAGATAGATGAATTTCCTGATCTGGGAGATGAGCTTGCTGCCTTTCTTAGCAGTGATCAAAGATGTGGCGGTAGGTGGGGCTACCTCCGGTATCTTGTATAATTAATTATTCAAAGAAATAATGACAGCATGAGGCCTTGACTCATACACAGCATGTTTCCTCCACAAATATGGCTAGCCTAATAGTACATCACAAACATCCAGAGGTGTAAAATTACACAATACCTCGTCTGTGAAGCACTTGATGTTGTATGGAAGGCGGCACTGCTGGCGAACTTTGAGATCTCGTCCTTCATGAAGCCACCCGATACTGTACAGTTGTGGGTGTGGTGTAGTTGGTAGGCCCAACCGCTTCACGACCTCTACTGAAATAAGGTTCTTTTGGGTGCCACTGTCGACAATGAATTGCAGCGGTGAACCCTTCACCCACATCTGTGAGTGGAAAAGGCGTTCCCCCTCCTCTGGATCTTCAGGCTCATTTTTCTGGATTTTGGCAGTGGCAACAGTGGCACTGGGATCCGCATCAATGATCTGCTTCCCTTTGCCATTCCCCTTGTCGGGTTCTGGCTCAGGGTCGGAACATGCATCTGAACTGTTCTCAAATATGTTACAATGAGGCTCGAAGGCCTATTTATTGTTGAGAAACAATGGAAAACCCTTCACATTCCAAAACCTAACCCTAGAAGATGAAACGCCAAATTGTGGGCCGTGTTTTGGGTAAATTGGTACATCAATTTCCCAGGGTCGTAACTTTGGCATACGATCTCTGTTTGACATGTATGATAGCTCGTTAGAAATATCTATCCGAGAACTACCACTTTGGGAAGGGTAACATCGGTTCATGGACACATGTTGGCCCCAAATTTCCCAAAAAACGTCGTTTAGCACCTCAAAACAGCTCCAGAAGTTCAGGACCCAAAAAAACTGCTAAAATAGTAAATTGTGCTACAATTATAGAAACTGAAAAACTGAAAGAGACAGTTGCAAGGGTCCAAATGGGATAGGTGGGTGGCCACCAACATCCACCTGGATCATATTTATCCATTATTTGAATTGATGAATCATTTATAGGAGACTTTGTCTTACTAGCTATAGGAGTCGTATCTATTTCCATTGAAGCTGAATCATGCACTTCCTTCTCTTGTGTGCTATCTAGTTCTTTGTTGAGCTAATCCCAAAATTTATCAAGCTCACTAGTAGACAGGAGCTCTTCTATTTTTTTCTCTAAGAGTGCATTAGTGGGTGTCTTTTCTATTTCTTTTGTAGACAACGGCAAAGATTTTCCTATAGGCAATTCTAGATATAAAGCAATTAGGCCTTCAGAACGTAGTTTCTGTATCCTTTTATTTTTGTACTCTTGGAATAAGAAAAAATCCTCGGGGCCTAGTCGGTTTGTGATAAATGTTCCACCTATCTATGACTCACATGTCTCAAAAAAATAATCAAAATCATAAGGTTCATGAACAAATGGATTTATTTTAACCTAAGTAGTGAAATCATGAATGACCTTTTTAGGGTCGTACTGTCTAGGAGGAATAGTGGGGAGCTGCATGCCTTCGATTTTTTTGATTTCTAGGGTAGCATGATTGTAATTCTCAAGAGCATAGACTCCACATTGAATAGGAAATTGTGGCCAAATAACCTTTTTAGAGTCTTTCAAGACTTTAGTTATACCATGACCTATGGTCTGATAGGCAACTTCCCGTGCCAGAAGCTTATCAGGAATGTAAATAGGAAGAACATGTGGGGCCGAAAGACTCCCAAATACTATGGCATAAGTGAAATTTTCTTCAGTAAACCAACTACCAATGGTAGTGAAGTCTGTCGTGGCTTCTTGAGACAACACAAGGGAATTTTGATCAAAATGGCTTTGTACAAAGGAAGCATTAACTTATTGCAAATTCCGTAAAAATGAGGTTAGTACTTAGATTCCCATAGGATATCATGATATAAGTGAATTGGTGCAGGGTATTCAAGTATCCATTTCCATCCTATTGAAGGAAAATAAAAAGAGAAATAAATGGAATCCATAATATAGGCACTCATCTAAAAAGATGTCATGATTCTTTCTGAAACACTGTGTTTTTGCATATATTCTAAGATTTTGGACACGATATTGTTGAACAAGATAGTAGCCCAATCCATTATTTCAGAATTAGAAGCAGCTTGAATCAAAGGAACCCATTCAACTGTAAATTTTTGTGTGTTCGGAGAGCTGAACAATCTACATATCATAGTAGTAGCATAACAGAATAGACCGACAAGAGAGGTGAAAGGATACATACCCTTACTATCATGCTTGTGCTTCCTTGGGTATTGTCTCCATTGTCTAATGGGCTCTGATTCTATTTTTTTCTTTCTGCAAAGGAATTGGTGACATCGGAAAAGGTAGGCTCAGATGATGATGAGGCATCAGTTGTTGCTTGCTTAACCGATACTACTATGGGGTTTTCTTATTCAAATAGATTGTACATTGACTCCCAAGAAGAAGTACCGGAATTTGATGTGCATGTGGTGTTTGTGAATAATAGAGTCATCTATGTTGCTTCTGGTTTGAATTGAGTTACTTCTGTTTAAACATACGACCCTTTTGTAGAATTTCCTGTAGATTCACAAGCTCATACAATTTACTAAAGCATAGGACAAGAATCTACTTCTACTATCAACTAGGAGAAGCGAATAGATCGATGAAGACAATAATCAACAAGAGGAAGAAAATCAATGGCACATAACATGATAAGTTTTCCTGGGGAACAACACAGCTCAAACCCCTACTATCTAAATTGCATTAATCAGAAATCCAAGATGATAATACAATGCTTGTTCTCACAAGAATAATCCCAACACTCAGTATGATCAATCTCCATGCTCACAAGCAAGCTCAAGTCAATCTCTAGCCTCTTCTTCTGTTCTCCAAGCCCTTATTTCCTTGTTCCATTCCTATGGCTGAATAGCCCATATTAATGGGAATACAGTGCATCCAAAACTACGCAATCCAAACTAGGTTCAGTTCTTAATTGCATGCACCATTTGTACAACTCAGAAAACTATACAACTAATAGTACACTATCCCTGCACTCTAGTCTCAACTGGATCTTTCTCAGAATTGACATGCATGAGTTTCTTATGAGGGAATATTCAGTTAGATAGAGTAGAATTAGTGGATGCATTAGTGCACCAACTTACTGTTAATTCTCTATTAGTTCCACAAATAGTTTGGAACTAATTTAACTGAACATAACTCAGTCAACTGAGTTATCTAATTACAACTCACAATTAAACTCATACTGGACGCCTAAAATATAGGGAAAACATATACATGACTTCAGAAAGACTTCCAAATCGAAATTCCTAAGATAATTAACTTAATTAACTATTTACAAGTTGCTATAAGAATAGAATTAGATTTTATTCTCAGTTTAATTCAAGGACAAATTAAAATAGAATTTTTGGATTCTATTTTTAACATTTCTTGTTGCTATTTTCAACACCTTTTCCTTTCTTTCCTTCTTTGGAAATTTCAACGGAATGTCATTTATTATTATTAGCCTACAAAAATGAAATACATAAGAACTTTTTACATCTCCAAGGATGAAAGGACAAGCAAGACAAATACATACGTTTCAAATAACAACTTGCGAATTAAATCAATTTCGTCACCCGAGGAACATTAAAACCGTTAGATTTGAAATTTAATGAAAATATAAGTGCACACAGATCCTCACTAAGTGGAGCTTAGTCAGCAATTTCGCATCGCAAATATTCTTTGGAAGTATTTCGTTTGAAATGATGATGCGATGTGCGATTTGCGATATGCAATATTGCATACATGCATAGGAGATTAGGGAGTGTTTCTTTTATATTGCAATCGCAACATAGAGATGTATGAGCTAAAAAAGATTCGGTAGGGATGTGTGAATCGTGATCTGTGATAATGACGTGTCTCTGTGGCGGATCAAATGAAGCTTTATGTGTGGAAATGTGTTTTTTCTTTGTTTTCTTCATTTTCTTAAGAGAAGCTTTATTTGCAAATGATATCCCATATCGCAATGTTTGATAAGGATATAATCATGACTTCTAATCATTTTACGATGTGCGATTTTATTTAAAAACTAAATCTAAGTTATTCAACTAGGACTTAAACCTAAAAGATAACCGAACATGTCATCTTTTTGGTTTTTTAGAATTTTTTGGAATATAAATCAAAGGAAATTTTTTAAAAAGGTCCCCATTATTTAAATGTTCTATCTATAAATAATAGGGGATTGTTGGGTACCGTAACAATTGGTGACTCACTAGAAGAACCAGTTATCTCTGAAAATTTGTAAAACAAACTTTTAAACCTAAAAGTAAGGACCTTAAGGAAAGACAAACAATTTTGAAAATTAGATCAATACAATTACTTTGAATTAAAAGTTTCACTTAATTGTAAAGTTCCTTATCACTTTTATAGATAAAAATCTTTAATCATTGAAATCAATCCTTAATTGGTAATAAAGATAAAGTAAAAGAATATTTGAAACTTAGCTTTTGATGAACTTATTTTGTCATAGATAGGGTCGTTGCGGACAACGGGCGTCCATAGCCTCGACAGGGTTATCTTTTTCCAAATGGTGAACCAGTATCCCATCCATGTTTGTAAATATTTAGAGGATATTTTGAGGATTCATTTTCCTTTTTAAGGATATTTAGAAGTCATTGTCTTGGTTTGGTGGCTAGATAATGACAATGCCATTCACAAGTGATAACAGACTTGAACAAGCTACCTCGTGATGAGACTCATTGTCTTATACGTTTTTTTTTTTAAGAATAAGCCACTATCCTAGTTTGGTGGCCAATAATGAAAATGTGAACCTGTTATTTCCTTATGATCATGGTAAGCAAGCTCATGATGAGACTTCTTATTTTCTAAGTTTCTTATATTTTTGAATTACACTCTAAAAATACTTGAACAATGAGTGGGGAGGTTCACATACTCCTTAAGAGTAATGGATGACAATTGAAGCTAAAGATACTAATATTTAAAAATATCCTTTTACTTTTTTAAAGGAACCTTTATTCACTAATTATCAAGAATGAATATTTTATGAGGTTTGAAGTGATAAGGATCTACAAATTTAATGTATAAAAATTTCAAAGTTTTAAAGTATTTATCTGGTCTTCAATTTTGAGATTATTTTCTCTTAAAATCAATACCTTTCAACTTTAAAGTCATAAAGGAATAGATATTTATAACAAAAACATGGATATATACATATAATACAGTAGAACAGAAGTCCTACTAAAAGAATTGTTTGAGAATTAGACCATTAACAGGAAGAGCATCTCTCTTACCTTGTAGATTTTGTAAAACAAAAGTCGATGGACTTAACAGTTCAACGATTTGGAATGGCACAAGCCATAATTTTTTAAATTTGGTGTGCTTTCCTTTTTCCTCATGTGCCTTGTCCGATTTCAAAACTAAGTCACCAATTTGAAAATATTTTTTTGCTATCTGACCTTGCGTCAAAGGAAGATTTTACTAATTGTTGATGATGTGCGTGAGTTTGTTTAGCTTTTTCCCTTTCTTCTTATAATTTTAGAATTTGAGACATCCTTAGTTGTATAGAAGAGGAGGGTTGTTCCTCAATAAATTGTACTAAGGCCAATGAAGGAAGAGCTAGATTGGGAGGGAGAATAACTTCTTTTCCATAAGCTAAATTGAAAGGAGTAGTTCTGATAGAAGCTTTCATATTTATCCTATCAACCCATAAAGAAACCACCAAAGATTTATGCCAATTATTTTGACTTTGATCAACAGTACGCATGATAATCCTAATGAGGTTTTTATTGGTAGATTTTGCTAAACCATTTCCTTGAGGATAATAATTAGTATAGTATTTTAGCTTAAATCCTCTTTTTAATGCAAATTCATTCATATTATTTCCTGAGAAATAAGATGCATTGTCAAAGATGAGTGCATTAGGTAATCCAAATCTGGTAATAATAAATTGATTGATGAATTCAATAATGTTATCAGAATTAGCTACCTTCAATGGAATTTCTTCTACCCACTTTGTGAAATAATCTGTGGCAGTTAGGATGAAATTATGTTGCTTAGAAGATTGAGGAAAGATCTCACCTATTATATCCAATCCCCATTGTTTGGAAGGTTGTTCAATATTAACTGGCTAGAGTGGCAGGGTTGGTTTCCTTGTCTTCCTACAATGGTCTAAGAAATTTTACATTTTCTCACATAGGCATGTGTATCTCTAAACAACATTGGCCAATAATATCTGGCATGAAGGATTTTATGTGTAGTAGTATCTCCTCCAAAATGTCCTCGAGCTGGTCCATCATGGAGGTCCTGCAAAAAGTTTTATGCTTCAGATTTTTCTACACATTTTAATAAAACAGAGTCATAATTTTTTTTGAATAACACACCATCAATGATCTCATACTTTTTTTCATTAAGTCTTAGAGCCCTTTTACTTTTATAATTAAGTTATCGTGGAGCGTAGCCATTTTTTTAATAAAACAAAAGATCAACATATTGAGATTCAATGTCAGTAAGACATACCTCAAATATTTGAATTGTATTACCTCAATCTTCATTTGCTGAAATATTTGAGGCTCTAGTAATCAGTCTACAAAAACCTTGTCCTCTAACAATTTTAGCAGGTTTAATGTCAAGATCATATTCTTGCAGAGTTGTTACCCACTTTTCTCTTTTTTCACCTAACTCTTTTTGTATAAGTAATTGTATCACTGTTGAGAATGGAACAATAACTTTTATATGAGATTTCAGTAAAATAAAGTCTAAAATGTTTGATAGTATTGAATACTGCAAAGGCCTACTTCTCTACTTCAGAATAATTGAGTTATGCTTCTTGAAAATTCGAACTGAAGAAAGAGATAGATGCTTCTATATTGTGATCATTGATTTTTGTTAGCACTGCAACATAAGACAATTCAGAAGCAAAAATATACAAAATAAAAGGATCAGAAAAAATGGGGGTGATTAAAGAGGGGGCATCAATTATGGATTGTTTGATTGGTTGAAAGGATACCCTTTCATTATTTCCCCATTTAAAAACATAATTTTTCTTGATCATGATCTGTAAAGGTAAAAAAATTTGGGAAAAAATCAAGAACACATTTTTTTACAAAATTAATTTGTCCTATGAAAGATTGCATCGATTTCTTGTTATGGGGCAAAGGGATTTCTGAAATAGCCTTAATTTTGTTTGAATATATATAGATTCCTTCTTTAGAGACAATTAATCATAGAAGTTTTCCTTCACTTAAAGCAAAGTAGGACTTTTTATGATTAAGAGAAATCCCATATCTTCGACATCTCTCAAATATTTGCTTAAGGTCATGATAATAGTTGTTTTTTTTTTTAGAATATATGGTAATGTCATCCAAATAAACAACAATTGTTTTGTTAATCAGACCTTTCAAAGTGATGTCCATTTCCTTTTGATAAGAAGCTCCAACGTTTATAGTCTGAAAGGCATTTTATGATACGTGTATGTTCCCCATTTAGTTCTAAATTTAATCTGTAATCTATCATCGAGATGAATAAGTACTTGATTGTAACCTGAGAAACCATAAAGAAAAGACATAAGCTTAGAACCAACGACTGACTGCAAGATTGTTCCATAGATGGTAAAGGAAAATTATTTTTTTCACTGGCTTTATTTAAATTGCGAAAATCTGTACAAATCCTAATGTCACCATTCTTCTTCCTAACTAGTAATAAACTAGATAACCATTTGGAATGCCTCACTAGAAAAATGTTTTTTCTAAAAGGAGTTTATTTACTTCATTATTTAGTTGATTCTCTAGATTTGGATGAATCTTTCTTAATTTCTGTTGAACAGGCTTGACATCAGGCATCATTGGGATGGTGTGTTGGATGATGGAAGTATCATAAGTTGTTAGATATTTGTAATTCCAAGAAAAGACATATTTATATTTCTTCAACAAATGAATAAAAGATAATCTCTTATCAGGAGAAATACTTAGACCCAAATTGACATTTTGAGGTTTAGATTCATATCCAAGGTTTACTAATTCAAACCTCAATGTTGAACTCTGAAGTTTATAAATAGATACTTTCTTGAATCTATCTTTTAGATCATAAATGTTTTCAAGTTTAACCAGAGATTTGGGGAGAGAATTATCTTTAATTGCTTGTTTCATTTGTCTCTCATGTTCATCTTCATCAATTATCTAATCAGAATATGATTCTTTAGATGTTGAAAAACTTAAGATATCTCCATCATCATTAAACACATGCTATTTTGTAATGTTATTAGGAATGGAAGGGCGAAAATCGATCTGGACATAAATCTGTAGGTGGAATTGTTTTGGATGCAACATTGGCTAATAAATTAGAACTAGAAATTTGAAGTCTAAGGATTAGAAAAATATAAAAAGCCAAGAAATATGAAGTAAGAGATTGACTTGAGTTTGATAATGTTTCAAATGGTTGGAGATACAATGAATAGTATTTCGTACCTGTTTGATAACAATTTATGAAACTCCAAATACCTGAAGATACTTGACATCAAGAGATATTACTTTGTATAAGCCTTGAACCAGAGCTTCATACTCAGTTAGCATTATTTTTTCCCCATCAGGACTAATTAAGACACATCCTGCTCCAGTACCATCATTAGATCTAGATCCATCAAAATAAAAAGTCCAAAACAAAGATTTAACTAAAGGCTTATCTACAAAATTTACACATTTGTTAAAATATGTCTGTGAATAGTTTTCAATTTGCGATGTAACATAATTAACTAAGAAAGGTGATTCTTGAGCTCTGAAGTTACCCCAAAAAGAGTATAATAAATAATTCCCAAGAATATTACTAGTGAAGATGATTGGTTCATTTTCTTCATCTAGATCAATTACTGAATATTTTGTATGCTTTTCATGTTCCAGATGGATTTGATTTGGTTTTCTATTATATGGTAACCACATTTGAGACCATTCTGTAGCAAAGTAATTTTGTAACTTTTCAAACCAATCCCTACTTAGGATTAAACCATAGAAATCTAGAATATCAACAACTAGAATGCCAATGATTTGAAATACTTCAAGATTAGAAGAAAGTCTAATGAGGACTGAGTTGATTTCTCCTAATACTTTAAATTTTTTTCTATCATGTTTCACTATATGAACAACATACTTTTGGGGAGATATGTTCAATTTTGAACAAACTGATTGGGGCATTATATTTGATGACACTCCAGAGTCGACTAAGTGATTGTGCACGTTTTTATTGAAGAGTTCAAAAGCTAAAATAAATGGGGGAGTGTGAGAATTTGATCTATCTCTGATCAAGATAGTATCTATGGAAGAAACTTTCTCTGTAGAATTAGTAGGAGGCTTACATATTCCTCTTGCAGCTTTAGAAGTGACAGCAATTGGTAAAGGAGATGCATTCAATTCATTAAGAAAATACCTTTACTGTTATTTTAATTTTGAAACTTCATATAAACAAATGTTAGCCTTAACATTTTTCATATCTTCCACTATATTATACTCAATGTTCTTAGAGACAACCAAACTTTTTGATGTGGATGGAGGATTAGAAGAAGAAGAAGGGGTTATTTTGTTGATGTTCTTATCTTTAGTGGTAGAAATAGAAGCCTTTTGTTTATGGATTGTTTGAGGAGAATCAAGTGGTCCTTTACTTCTTGTACTTACAAGTAAGGCTTCGTATTCATCTTCATTGTCAGAATTGGGGAGAATAAAATCTCAAAGCCCATGAACTTCTACAAATTCTTCATCTTGAGAATCCTCAGCAGACATACTTATTTCTTCTTCATCATCATATTTGTTTAATTCTACGTTCAATATGACATTGTGAGGTTTGGAGGTTGAAGTCTAAGTTACTTAATAAAGGGTCTGAAAGATTTCTTTGAAGATTCAGCCACTTGTTTTTTAATCTCAACGATCTTGTTAGACATAGATTTGAGGAATTTTTGTATTCCTTCAAGATCAAAAGGATATTTTGGAGTTTTCTTCTTTAGCTCATCCTTAAATGTAACCTTTTTGGCTTTTCGTTCGTCCTATGCAGTTTTTTTTTTCTAATGCAAGTATTCTTTTTTGAACTGCTAATGCTTCTTTCGTGCTTTCTACTAGAGTTCTTTTATTAGTCATGTCGATAAAAATTGCGATATTTGAAGGTAAGGCAGATATATACCACTCTTTCTGTACATCAATACTAGGTTTGGATGTATCTAGGATTTTATTCAAGAGTTTTTTAAATCTAGAATTAAAATCCTTGATTTTTCATTAGGACTTGCTTTAAGATTGAAGAGATCATTAATCAAAGTGACAGTAGTTCGATCATCACCAAACTTAGTTAAGAATTGTTCTTCAAATATATCCCATCTAGTAATGGACCCTAATGGTAATGAAAAATACCATGAACCTCCATATCCTTCAAAAGTGTATGGAAATAATCTTACTACACAGTCCTCTTCAACAACTCCATTCAGATTAATGGCTAACATATAATTGTGAAGATGTTCTTTAGCAGGAAGTCCATCATCAGGATTAAATTTTTGTAGTTATATTTCAGGATGTTTATGTAGATCATGGAGAGGTTCTGGCATTTGCACAGCTCTAGGATTGGCCCATGGTCTGAATGGATGTGGTTGTTGTCTTCCAGCAATTATTGGATTTTGGGTAAAGGTGGATGTAGAAGGTGATTGTGTGGAAGAAGAGGCAGATTGTGTATGTGCTAGATGAACTGGAACTAGTACTCTAAGAAGATGGGGTATGAACAGGAGGATTGATTGGAGGAAATGTATGAAGTGAAGGTGTTTGTAGATGTGAGTTTGAAAAAATCTCATTAGTGGATGTTTGTGATTCATATTTTTTAGTCTTCTTTTAGAGTAACTCCAAGTCTTTCGCTCTAAGAATGAGCTAAAATCCAAGTAGATTGAAAAGATGAAGATACACTACCTTTAGATATTTCTGATCGTTGAGGTTTTTCTCCAGAAATATAAATACTTTCCAATTTTTCAATTAAGGTTTCAAATTATGGTACTTGATGAGAAGAAGGTGGATCCGAAGATCGAGGTAGTATTGTAGGATATTTTGTAGATATTTTTTCAACTTTTGATTTAGAAGTAGGAGTTCTAGATGAAGATCTAGAACTTCGATGTGATGTTGAGGGGGAGCGACTCTTAGAATGGCCTTTAGATTTAGGTTTGGTTCTATTTTCCATTCATAGTCGGGGCCCTCCTTCTAGCACCAAAAATTTTGAAGGCTCAGAATGTCGTTGCATCAACATTAGGGAAACCACCCAGTCAGGAACTTGAATGCCATTCCTTTTCCATTTGGGATAGCAGTTCTGACTAGGGATATAGGGACCAGTTTCCTTTTCAAATATATAATAGAGCTTGGGTTGTGATATAGATGGGGTGAAAACTCTTTGATAGAGTAAATATGAATGAAGATATATATATATATATATACAATTTCTGGGATGTAACTAACTCTGCATATGCGATTTCATAAATATTTCTTTATAAATGAAAGACAATATAGATCATCAAAAATTTAAAGATTTCAAACAAATTAAATATAAAAATTGATTAAATAGTTAATCAATTTAATTACTAAGCACATAAAAATTAATACACTTTTCAATAGTGAAACAATGCTTAATTGATTTGTGATAATGTATATAATAAAATAGTGATAAAACTTAACTTACTTTTAAACATAAAATGTAGCATTGATAAAAGATAATAGTGCCACATATATCAATGCTCTGCTTATGGAATAAGATAGTCTCTGGCCCAACCTTTCTATTAAAATTATCAAAGAAATACAAAAGTGCAAGCTCCTTGAGTATTCTTACAAAAATTATGAACCCTTTCTCTAAAAACATGAGAGGGTATTTATAAATAAAATCCATACTATCAAAATAGAAAATGCATATTTTTTTGACGAGTTTGAAACAAACACTCCTCAAAATAGGGAAAAAAAAGATAAAATTAGCTAATATTTTAATAATAAACTAAAGGTGGGAAGTTGATTATTCTCCCATTTGCTCTCGTAATCTGTAAATAGATTCCATCGGCTTCAATTCTGGGGAATGAGATTGACTGATCCACATATTTCCTCCAAATAAGGCATCTGAAAGAGGTGGGAGCATGTATTCAGTTGTATTAACAAAGCTGTGAAGAACTAACAATTGTCCATAGGGCTTTACCAAAAATTGTTGATGATATTCAAGATTTAACTTAGATAATTTCTTGATGTTATATTTCCTTTGATTTGTTATGCCAATACTCTATAAGTGTTTGAGTATCTGGCAAGAATTCTCCTGGGAACTCAGTATTAAGATTAGCATATGTTAGACTTTCTCTAACAATTTTGGTAATTTGGCATGTTAGGTCTCTTTCTCTGTAAATTACTTGTTCAGTCTACTTTATTCTAATATCCCAATCTCTGAAAAGAAGATCTTTGTATGAGTCTTGCATTTTGGGAAGATTTTATTTTATTCCATTTGAAGTGTGCTTCCAAGTGATGAAATCAGAAATATTGTTGTTGATATCTTCATAGTATGTTCTTAATTCAGACATTTGATCAGTCAATGAGTCACTATTTTTACAAAGTTCATTGATGATCATTAACTTCTTACTAGAGTTTACTTTCTATTGTGTGAGGAGAGAATTGATCTCTCCAGCTTCTTTTCTGAATCCTTCAATATCGGTACCCTTCTGTATCTAAGTTATTCTAAGTTGAAGATGGTTAATCTGTGCATTTCGGATCTTAATCTCAACTTTGTTTTGAACATTCAATTGATCAAACTCAGTTTGTAATTTTGACAACTTGAGTTGTCATTCCTGCCCCATAGCATGTCTTGAATTAAGTAATGTTTTCTCTAATTGCGAGATTTTTTCATATTTTTCTTTAACCAGTTGTTTAACTTCAGTAGCTTTGAAAATGGTGATCGTAGCATAGGCTCCTATGTAATGAGAAATCTTAGCTAACTCATCATATGAATTAGCTTGATAATCTTTCTATACCACATCTAATGGAACGCTTCTAGGAATAATTTCCTGAGAATGTTCCATTCTTCTTTTCTTCTTCTGTCGACTCATAACAACATAATGTTCAATACTGTAAAATATATTAAGAGGCAGAATCTCTTCTACTCTAAGGGATGATCTCGGAGGTGCAAACTACTGGGATAACTTTGTTATCCATTATTTGACTTGATGACTCATTTATAGGAGACTTTGTCTTACTAGTTATAGGAGTCTTATCTATCTCCATTAAAGTTGAATCCTGCACCTCCTTCTCATGTGTGTTATCTAGTTCTTTTTTGAACTAATCCCAGACTTTATCGAGCTCACTAGTAGATAGGATCTCTTCTATTTGTTTCTCTGAGAGTGAACTATTGGGTGTATTTTTTATTTCTTTTGTAGATGACAGGAAAAAAAAAATTGTAGGCAATTCTGGTTGTAAAGCAATTAGGCATTCAGAAGGTAGTTTCTGTAGCCTTTTATTTATGTGATCTTGGAATAAGACAAAATCCTTAAGGCCCAGTCAAATTTTTTCTAAATGTTTCATCTGTCTATATGACTCACATGTCTCAAACAAATCATCAAAATAATCAGGTCCATGAACAAATGGCCTTATTTTAACCTGAGTAGTGAAATCATGAATGACCTTTTTAGGGTCGTACTGTCTAGGATGAATAGTGGGGAGCTACATGCCTTCGATTTGTTTGATTTCTAGGACATCATGATTGTAATTTCCAAGAGAATAGACTCCACATTGAATAGGAAATTGTGGCCAAATAGCTATTTTGGAGTCTTTCAAGACTTTAGTTATACCATGACCTACGGTCTGATAGGAAACTTTCCAGGCTAGAAGCTTATCAGGAACATTGTTACCGGGAATAGTGTCCACTCGAATACTGCTATTCCCACTAAGATGGGTGGATATCTTAGAAACAAACAAGTAAAGTCTACTTTCGCTTTCCTTTATGAAAATAGATAGGAGTGGAACAAAGGAGACCAACCTTAGTCTTGCGCTTGATTTCCTCTCCTTCCTGATAGAGCTTTTCCACTTCTTCTTCCTTTGCCCAGCTTCATAGAGCACCTGTGGAATCACAGCAACATACTACTATCGAAGAACAAAGATCTATATTCATAACTAACACAGGACCAGATGTGTGTTAACCATACAGATGCATATATAAACAAGTACACAAGAATATGGAGGAAAACTAGAATAGCTTTATTAAGATGAAAAGTAGCAAGAGGATTACAACCATATGTTCTGACCCAGCATCATCCTCCAGCTAGAAAGCCCTTCTTCACCTCAAGAAAATCTTAGATCACCCAACACTATGAATGTACACCAGAAAACCAACAGCACTTCTTTATAAGATACAAAATTCTAGCGTCTGGATCTTTGTGATGAGGGATCCATATGTAGATTATTATAGGGAGGTGAGTCATCTTCTGGGATCTTGATTAGTGTCCTCTCTCTGATAGTTCCTACTTCCACTTGGAGAATGATGATCCCTTACTCATCCCTCGTCGAAAACAGATAGACAAGTGTCAGAGGGGAAGCTTCTGGAAGATTCCATGATCTTCCACCTTGCATTTTGTCCCTGCCATTTGTCCATTCCCAACCATCGCACCCTACAGAGGAGAAATTCAGTATGCATCGCACCCTATATACTGGGAAGATGATATGAATCACACCCTCTGCACTGGGGTTTCAGTATGGTCTAGTTTTGACCATTTATGAGTAGTTTTCAGTGGAGAACTTCTGGGAGATGATGTAATCAGCTGACCTGGTTCCTTTAGGTAGTGAAGCAACACTTTTAGAGACTTAGGATCCCTTAGTTTATGGACATTTATGATTGGGGTTGAAGTGCCCAAAAATTTCTATAACAGTTACCCCCTAAAGCATGAGGTCGTTAATCTTTCTGATGTTGGGTGAAATGCTTTACTATGAGGATCCGAAGTTTTTTTAGGCTGGGAGGTGACCTGTAATAAGATACAATACAATACATTATTTTGACAACATTTTCTCATGATCTAGCTGAGGTGGGCATTCCCATGCTCAGCTTTATAAATTCATTTTCATGTGCATAGGACAGGCAATCGTCTGTGTGACAGACTGATGATTTGGACTCATCATCCTTTGATTTGGATGATCATCTATTTGGCAATGATGTACACTTGATGTATTTATATTCCTGAATATATCGCAGCTCGGATGGATGAAACTAGATTTGGGGTCTTCAAAACGCGTTCAATCCTCACTCGAAGTACAAGTCGATCTATGTGAAAAATGTTCTCGAGTCAAACATGGAAAGACATCGCCTGATTACCAGCCAATGATGTAAGTTGTTAACAAGCGTGAGAGGAATCACCAATAATGACAATGACCCTGAAGGTACTACAGTACAATTCACATGGTGTGAAAAAGGACTTAGCATCGAACACCACGTAAAATCTCTCAGTCGAAGGCCATTGATGTAAACCTGTTGCCGAAAGTGAGAAACTTTCCATTAAGGCATGCAAGCTTCAAAGTACTGAAAGGGTTGTTCCTAAGTCAACTTCTTGGATAATGAGCTAATTTCAACAAGAAGCAACCCATCGCAGGAGGGCCCTAATGAATCCCACATCAACGACACTGAACGAAGCAAATGATTTTGGAGGTGAAAACAATCTGATGATACAGGGTTCAGGGTGGCAGTCATGAAGGAATGGAACATGTGTTGGGTTGCGTTATATTATTGCCATGACTAACCTATGTAGTTAACCGGGGGGGCTAGAGGGGGGGTGGAGCCCCCCCTTCGTTGAGCCGATTGTGTAGTGGGGGGGTGGCAGCCCCTCCTATCCGGGGGGTTTGAGGGGGGTGGGGCAGCGCCCTGAGAAATTTTTTTTTGGACCCTATATTAGGTTGGGTGAACCT
>APFE030806045.1:0-22267 GCA_000404065.3 Pinus taeda | reverse complement strand
ATATCCCAAAATAATGAGGAGAGGGTCAAGTGTTTGTTTTTTTTTACTGATCTTCTCAAAGATATTCCTAGAATCTACAATCCCTCAAGTTCAGAAACATTTTGGACTTTACTGTAGATATGTAAAGTATTAGAAACATTTTGGACTTTATGTAGATATGTAAAGTAGTAGACTAGCCATATGCACATATATCGCAGAATAAAATGGCAGTCGTATTTTTCTTTGTCTTGTGCTCCAATAAAACCATGTATACTTCAAACAAAAAAAAAAATATTCATTGACAAGAATCTCAAATTCCTTTTTGAGATAACTTATTGGGGTTCTCAGACACAAGTACCATTAACATAGTAACTGAGAATAAGGGGTTGGAAAACTTTTTTTCTATCTAAAATGCAAACATTAATCCGTAGGGAAAATATACCTAAATTCTGAGAAATTACCTAATGACTTAAAATCGAAGTATAAAGGAACTGAGAAAGAGTAATATAGTAAAATAATACGATTTAATACCTAGACAAAAGTTCTCATGTACACTGCAGACCTGTAACTGAGCCGACCAAGGTAATTCCTCGACAGGGGTTATCATCTTTCAAAAACATGGGAAGGTTTTATCATAAAAGCCTTCAAAATGGTTTCCATTGAAGAAACCCTGAAAAGAGATTACATAAGATAACACTCGAAAACTTGAGAGGAAAATCAAAAAGTAAAAATGTAAAAGCCATTAATAGAAAAAATCAAGGTAACAATTAAATTCGTATTTACTGGTCGTGAGCACAGAGCTGAGAGGGGAATGAGACATCCCATGTGTGCTGGATTCAATTCTTAATTCCTCAAACCTCCAATCATAGACTGGTCGCTGTCTTTGTAGGAAGTTTCAACTGGGCGTGTTAAAAAAATGTAAGGGGGTGTTATTGGCAATCTTGCCCACAAATATGCCCAACGACACTCACACCTAACTGCCCCCTGATTCATGAATTGTGCTTTGATTGCATATAACAAAGTTGCAGATTTTTTCTGAGTCATTAAAATTAATTACCTTTTGTTATTTTGGTGTCGGCAGTATTTGGTGCTCAAGGAAAGGATGCCGCTCACGGAACGGTGCTTCATCCAGGTCGATAGTCGACTCCATATCTGGGACCTTTACCAGGTGACCTACAAGCAACCAACCCAGCAAAGCTAGCGGTACAACAACGTTTACCAAGCGACCAAGAAGGTGAAACAAAGGGAGGCTAGCAAAGGGAGGTCACCTTTAAAACAAGGAAGACCATGTCCAGATCCGGTTCTCAAGTGAACAACAATTGTCAAGCATGCACCATTGGGTTCTCATGCAAGTTTCAAATTTGACACGGAAGCTGCAATGACATTTCAAACATTCTAGCTTGTTTCTCATACATGATATATCATAGTAACATTTAATGTCTATAAATTAATGCTAGCATTAAACCAACGTTCATTTTATATGAACATTTATATGACGCGTTTACTTATTACTCTAAGTATTAAAATGAAGAATGCCTCGATTTGAGGCCAAATAAGACTATGATTCCTTTGATTGGTTAAAATAAAATATTTAAATACAGTAATTGGTCAGAAGAAAAAAGAATTTCATTAATATAATCGAACTTTGGTTAAAAGGAGAAAAAAGTCATTGGTTTCAGTGTGGGAACTAATGCTAGTCTGGGAAAACTGGATTACTATAGTCCCTTGCCGGCCTTTGGCAGCCGGACTAAAAATAGCCTTATTCTTGGCTGGGGGAGATTAAGTTTTTCGAGAATGCATACAGTGTAACCAGTGAGATAGTGGTACACCATTATGTGGATCCCATTAGCGTTGTCTAGTATTCAGAGAAATCGCATGTATTATATGTAGAAGCACATTGTATGGAGGAATGGATGTCGTATAGGTATGTAGACAAACCCGTAAAGCAGCTGGGAATTTGCAGCAAAGGCTCTATGTTGTGCAGTCTCCATGCAATCACACTTTCAAGAATTGTACAATGTTTTGGGGGTCTACAATGGTAAAGTCTGTGCTAGAATGCTCATCCGAAAGGTATACAGTGTTGGAATTTTGAAAGGAGGTAACCTATGCGATAGCAAAACAAAATGGGTAGTATTTCCCCTCGCCCTGTATGTTTGAAAAGTAGATCACGTTAATTAATCACGAGTCATTGTAGCTACAGAGATGCAATATTTGTTGAAAATAATAATCTCCTGCGAAATATTGGTGGAACAGTTCAACTTTCAATGTTGGGAGAAGATTTAGTCATGATAGAGCAATTCACGATTGAGGGTTCCATAAAACGTTGTGGATAATTTCTAGTATTTCCACCGTCGTGAACCATACTTCTCTTATTGTAATGGAGAAAACTCCTCACATTTATTTGGCCTTTGATGGAGTAGAGAAATTCACCAGAAAGCATTGTGTTGATTCCAGAAGTTGATTTTCAGATCCATCATTTCATACCCTTGTTTTTTTACTCACAGAATATATTTTTAAGTATACATTGTTTGGCTTTTTTGGGTTTATGGTTTGTGGTGACAGAGAAGAATTCAGTCATTATTGGGATTTCATCTGGGGAGTATGCTCTCAATTAACGAAGATTTCATGATTGTTGTATTCCTTCCCGAAACAGTTGGTAGATCAAGAAATAATTTGCAGTAAAGGAATACCATTTTTTCTTCAGTCATTTGATTCAAGACTAAATCAGCTTAGTTTTTGCTTTCACCATTTGTTGATGGGTAAGTGTTGATATGAGTGCCCATCATAAGTAAGTGTTGTGGCTTTCGACCTAGAATTTTTTGTAGAGGGGTCGATTCACCGTTGGATGAGGTGGTTTATATTGGTATTACACATATTTTGCTAGACAATTTCACGAATGTACTAGAATTTTTGTCACCTGAACTTCGAAGTAAAATTTACCATGGGTTTTGTAAGCAACCATTATGGCCATTGTATCACTTAAGAAGAAGCGCGTAGACTCTCAGGATAAGTTAGTCCATTTGGATTATATACATCTACAAATGTAGCATAAATTAAAGGAAAGCTCCAAATTGGTTCGAATCCCATCACTTGTTGCACCAATTCTTTGAACCATTCAAACTCCAAAAAATTTGGAGAGTATTCATCATGCAGAATTTTGACAAGCCATTGAAGACCGAGATGTATGAATTTGGTGAAAGAAGCTGAGTTGCAATATGAGGAAGTTTCAAACAAAGGGTAGAATTGCAAGTCTTAGTTTAAGCAGTTAGAGTAGAAAATAATTGTCTTGAGGTCAGAATTATTTTCAACTCCTTAAGCTTTTGAAGGACCAGAGGTCAGAATTATTTTCAACTCCTTAAGCTTTTGAAGGACCAAAAGCTTTCCTTCGTGGGGAGGTATGATCTAGGAGGATCTTGTAACTAATTTCCAAAGAGTACCAAGCCAAAAGAAATTTCAATGGAAGATTGGTAAAGGTGGAAGATGCTCATGTATTTATCACTTAAATTGTAAAAGGAAATTAATTAAATGTGAGAATCCACCTCACAAACTATTTTCCTAATTTAAAGTGGGAGTTGAGATTTTCATGGGATTGTTTCCCTTAAAAATGTGGAGGAGGTCCAAGTTTGTTGGAGTTGAGATATTTCCTCAATAATCTCATAAGTTCCTTTGTTTATGGAACAAGAGATTTATTCTCTCCTTGGTTTGCGGATCTAAGGATATATTCTCTCCTTTGTTTATGGATCCCAAAAACGTTATAAATTCTCTTATGTACTCTTAAAAAGGGAGAGCTGATTTTGAGAGGGTTTAGAGAGAGCTTGAGAGAATTTTTGGAGAAGTTTTGACATCTTCCTGATGAGAAATATTTTGAGAGCTTGGAGAACTCAATCGGTCTTTTTGAGGAATTATTTGTATGTACAAGTCTTGAAGTATTTTTGTAGTAGAAAACAGCTCTAGGTTTTGCCACCATTGTTTTAGAGCATTGTACACATTCCTCATTGAAGAAAGACAATATAAGTGATTCGACTTGTGGAGATGAATCTAGAGACGTAGCCCAATGGAGGGGGCGAACTCCGTTATCATCCTTGATGCTTCATGTTTTGCATATTCATGGCTTGGCCAAGTTATTTTATATGCATTTTAAGTTACAATTGTATGTTTATATTTACATGTTTATGTGACAAATTGTAACTTAATTTTACAAACCCTTGCAGTCAATTAAAATGAATTTATTACAATTTTTATGTGCTCTCAAGATTTCATATCACTTGGTATCACAACCTGGTTTACAATTTTTTAGGGACTATGGTGAGCTATGGGGAAAGATTTGAAACAAGCATGGCTTCAAGGGATTGAAGAGATCAGTGAAATTATTCAAGTAGAAAGTAAGGATTTAAGAAGATTTCTTCAAAGCTCGGAAGAGGAGAAACAAGAATTTAAGAATCATATAGAATTCCATGCATGCATTAAACAAGAATTACAACTAGATCTACAAGCTAAGGAGGATTTGTTGGCTAAGCATCAACAAGAGTCAAGTATAGGGAGTTCCCCTGAGATGGAAAATGACAAAATCTACACATTTTGTCCACACGATGAGGGTGATGTTTTGAATCTTTCATCAGCAACAAATTCCAATGAGATGAAAGAAGAAGTATCAGAAGCTAAGGTGTTATGCAACCAACTCACAAAATATAAGAATAAATAGATCAATGACTTCAGAATAAGCTTCTTTGATGGGAAAACCTCCATTACATTACACAAATGAAAAATTCTTGGATGATACAAATGACAATACCTCTTTTCTATATATAGGAGTATAAGGGCACAACAATAACAACAGTGGGCTTCTATGGGGCACAATAATAACAATATAGGGACTACATGGGCACAATAATATAATAAGGGGTTTGCACTAATAATAATAAGGGGCTACATTAGTATTATAGGGACCTAACATGCCCCTCTCATTCAAAAAAGTATTGTCCTCAAGGCTTAAGCAGTTTTGGATGCTTTTGTATAAAATTATCATCCTCCCATGTGGAGTCTTCAGTCGGTAAGTTCTTACACTTGATGAGATACTCTGAAATTGATCGATTTCGTAGATGTCAGGTTCTTATTTCCTTGACTACTTCAGGTTCCAATGTTATTTTTTCTTTCTTATCAAGTTTCGGCAATATTTTTTTAACTGGGAACTTGTCACCTATAGCCTTTTTTAAGCATTAAACATGGAGAACTGGGTGCAATCGGGAAGATGCAGGAATCTCCAATTTGTATGCCATAGTACCAATATTTTGCAACACCTTAGATGGACCATAGTACTTTGGTGATAATTTATTATCCTTCTTAGATTGCTTGAGGGACATTTGTTTGTCTGGTTGTAGCCATTAAAAATACCTAGTTGCCTACATCAAAACTTATTTCTCTGCAATGTTGATATGCCTATTTTTTTATTTGATTTCGTGCCAAAGTGAAGTTATCTTTTAAGAGTTGGAGAACTTTTTGTTGATACTCGATGTGATATTCTACTACTTGAACCTTAGAATGATTGTCCAAGACATTTTGGAGACGTGGAGAAATAGATGATTTCGTTGTTTAAACCTCTAGTGAACATGATTGTGCAATTATGCCTTGTTGTTCTTTATTTAGAAGATTTTTCATGCCATTAGAGCTAATTATCTTTCATGGTTTCCCTGCAATACCGCTTAATTCAACTTCCTTTCCTTCCCAAAAAGATTTCAAGAAAATTTCTTGAAAATTAAAAGTTATTGTACCCAAAGATTGCAACCATTAGACTCCTAGTACAACATCAGCACCACCCATTAGAATGGAAAGCATTGGACTATTCAATACATATTCTCCCATGGATATCTTAATATTATGGCACTTTCTAGAGAAATTTATGGTTCCTCCATTTGTGACCATCACTTGACACTTTGGTGTTAGATATAAGAAGCAATTCAATTCCTTGGCTGTCTTACAATGAATAAAATTATGGGTACTACTTGAATCAATCAACACTATTACCTTTTTCTTCTTCATATGTCCTTCTATCTTGAGAGTTTGAGGAGTGGTAATTCATGTCAATGCATTACAAGATATGGTTAGATTCATTTAGTCTTTCTCTAGGGTTGGTTCTTGGTGTATATCCTCTTCTTTTTACATTTCGTGTTCCTTTTCTTCCTCCTCTTCCCAATCTATGTAAATTAATTTCTTTTCAACACACTTATGACCTTTAATGTATTTTCTATCACAACTGTAATAAATCCCTTTTACTCTTTTTTCTTCCAATTGTTGTGGTCTCAACCTTTTAGGCTTTGGAAGGCTAGGAGCAACAACACTTCCATTTTTATAGTTGTGAGTGGTAGGATTCCTCATTGCCATAATTTTGATTTCAGTTTTTCTTGCCAACTTGAATGCCTTCTCTAATGAATCAGGTTCCCAAATATGAACCTCATGTTGGATGTTTTCCTTTAAATTCCCTATGAAGACATCAATCCTATGCTCTTATCGAATATCATTTACCCTTATATTCAATTTTTGGAAGTCCTCAATGTGCTCCATTATTGAACCCTTTTGTTTGATATTTATCAATTGGCTAAAGAAGGTGTTGCTCTTTGTATCCTCATAATGTGTTATCATTTCCTCTATAGAAATTGACCAAGTGATAATTTGTTTACGAGAGAAAAGCCATTGATACCATACAAATTGATTTGGTTCTAAATATAAAGTTGCAATGCATACCTTTTGTGTGTTTTTCATGTTAATTGGAGATCAAAATATTGCTCCATCTGTAATATCCATTTTACGGGATCCTTTCCATCAAACTTCATCATATCGATCTTTGGAATAGGGTGGATCTTCAAACAAACATTAGAGTCTATGAAATCATGATTAACATTTATTTTGTTCTCATCATGAGTTCCTCTCCTACCTTTTTGCCATTAGGAAGCATTTCTTGTATTAACTTTGCCAAACCTCGCTTCAAACCTTCCATGTCTTTCTTCAAATATTCAATGTTTCCTTTCAGTTTTGCTTCTCGACCATCCATATTAGCTTCCATTCCATTTTTCAACCATCCATCTTAGCTTTTGTTACTTTTTGTGAGAGTGAAATTTGTTGCACTTTGTCTCGTAATTGTGATATATCATGTTGCATTTCTTCCTCTTCTTCATGAGTCATAGTAGAGATTTTGGGTTGCTTACTATGTGTTTCCATTTTCTTTCTTTGGGGCATCAATTAATGATAATTATGATTCACTATTCCCTTTTAATCACTTCAAACTTTTTTCAAACAAAACTTATGCAAATTTTTGAAAAGACTACACACCTTTTTTTTCAATTTGTAGGAGCTCGATATTGAATCTATTATATCTCTGTAATTTAAGATCTCCAAAGTCTGAAATTTTGTCCTGTGGTATCCCTATGTGTCCTCTTTCCAACCCAATAAGTATGATTGATATGGGATTCTCCACGAAATAGTTATGCCCAATCTCCCACGATGACCTGATTATATACTAGTTTAGTAGAGCTAACTTGTATGAAGTGCCCCATGTCACTGTTTCTACCTTCGGCCCTAAAAACGATAATAAACAAACTAAAGTTTGTCTTCTTTTTGTCACGTTTTACAAAATTTGAACATGATGCTCAGAGAGAAAGTTATTACAATTTTTCCAAGGTCACATGTTTGAGATGGAATTTAGAAGAGTGCAAAAACCCTAAATTCCTTAGCTCATATATTCGAAAATATAGGGATACAATATTTGAAATATGGACAAGAGGTTCTTCAAGGTTTCAGATCAAATGGGTTTAATTTAAACTTCTAAAACTTTCTAGAAAAAAGTTATAACGAAAATTCCATGATCACCTATTTGCAATAGAAAAACCCTAGAATCCAAAGCTCTGATACCAAATGTTATGCAACAAGCTCACAAAATAGAAGAAGAAATAGATCAACGCCTTCAAAATAAGCCCCTTCGAGGGGGAAAACTCCTTTACATTACACAAATGGACAATTATTGGATGATACAAATGATAGGACATTCTTTCTATATATAGGAGTCTAAGGGGTCACAATATAATAAGAGCCTACACAAGAATAATATTGTAAGGGCACAACAATAATAATAGTGGGCTTTTGTGGGGCACAATAATAACAATATGGGGACTACATGGGCACAAAAATAATAAGAAGGTTGCACTAATAACAATAATTGTTTACACTAGTAATATAGGAACCTAAGACAAGGAGGATACCTCAAGAATAAAAAAAGATTATATGAGCATGTTTGTTACTCGATCAAAAAATGAGGTAAGTGGTAATCATTAACATTCACTCTTGTTACCTAAAAATAATGGTTTAATTTATTTTGCATCCTTCAAGAAACATACCAAGGGTGTATGTATGAAGCTCTTGACCAATAAGGGATACAAGAGAGGAGGCCTTGGAGTAAATGGAGAAGCAATTATTCATTTAGTCGAGGTAAAGGACAGATCTATGGTAAAATGGGATAATGTTCAAAAAACTCCAAAGTATATATTTCTTCTAGTAAAGATACATCAGAACATCGTAGTAGTAGCACTAGGGTATCATGTTGTTTTTGCCAGAAGCAAGGGCATAATAAGGCATGTTGTTGGTATTTGCATCCAGAATTGAAACCAGACTGCCTTCAAGTACGAAAAGATAAAAAGAGAGTTAATGGGACAAGTACTTCATAATCATAAAATAGCAGCGTAGCTAAGAAAGTTTTCCAAGTATATTTCTAATTGTTCTTCCAAATGTGTGATATTTTTCACTTTCTATGGAAAGTATAATCATTGTTTGTATAATGTTGGAAATATAAAGTTTATGGAAGAAAACTCAGAGCAATAAAAACTAAACTAGATCCCTCTCTTCGCATAAATAAAGAGAACTGTATGGTTGTTAAATGTGGAAATATTCAATTGCATCATCATCATCAATATTGGAGAAAAGTTGTGCACAATCCACCAAAGAAAACAGAATCTGCAAAAGAAGAACAAGAAAGCATGATGAAATCCAATTTGAAACACCCTCCTCCCACATTTCCCCAGGCTAATCGATCCACTATGGTAAACATGTGACAAGAGGCTACTATGATGTGATTCAACTCCCCATGTACAATTAAGGAAGTGGAATCAACATAAAAAAACCAAACTGACCTTCCACACATGCTACAAAACCCTTAGGAGCCAACCAACCCTTCCAGGTGACCAACCCTTGAGACAACCTGAAATTTTATTGATCTCAATCCTCAACCGCTGCCCTGGCAAGCCATGCATGTGAATGAGACCTTCTAGTCGCTACCACAGCAAGGCATGCGAGCGACTGGGGACTTTTTCTAGCAATTCTCAGCCAGTGACCCTAGATTATGTGCCACTTTTTCAGGGCCAAAACTCAAGCTAGGTTTCAGGCCACTTCCCAGAACTTCATGAAACTTTCGAAAATGATAAATAACATTGAAACAAGATTACTAATGTAAACATTTGATCAATGACTTGATTGAACCCCTACTATGCATGACATGCATTTCGTCAAAAATGTCACAAATATGTAATCTATAGGTCATAACAACAGATTTGAGCATAGGGGTCTCATACTTATCTGAGATTTGTAAAGAAGCATTGATGCCTTTTCACAAAAGTTGCATTATCATCTATTAGGTCATATATCCATTGTACATTCATTTGCAAATCAAAACGTGATGAGATCCATACGTCAAGATTGTCATAAAACATACTCATAACCAGCATATAGCCAACACAAATAACAAGATATAACAGCCATGAAAATCACATACGAGCTAGTACACTTACACATGAAATACTAGTGAGAAGGAGCTCTTATTAATGAATGCATAAGCCAACCATGTTAGGGAATTCCACAAACCAACTTACCATAGGTTGGTTGAACCAAATATTTCTTTCAACAATCACCCTCATGTCATATTTCGGTCATGAATGTGGGACTCATAACAAAACCAATCCGGGTTTACTCATACTTTACCGCAATCCCCATCAGATCACTAGTCCCTAAAGAAGAATGGTTGCCTTTGGATCTCTCCACCTACACCGTGAGGAATTTTCTTGTCCTTTAGTCTCTAGGCTTTACTGTATATCCCGCCATACAATGGTCGAGGATTCTTAGGCCTAATAAAGAGTCCACCCTCCATGCTTTACCTTATATCTTGTCATTCACCGGTCGAGGATTCTTAGGCCTTATCAAGGGCACACACCTCTAGGATTTACCATATGTTCTGACATTCATTGGTCGAGGAGTCCTAATCCTACCTAGATAAAACAAATATGGCTTTACCGCAATCCCACCTTCTTCGGTCTAGGGATTCCTAGGCCCTTTTTTATTTCATTGAGAGACTGATGAAAGCTTAACTAAACTGGGGGGGGGTGAATCAGTTTAGTATATTCATGGACATTGAATTTTTTTTCATTAAACTCATTAACTGAAACATTACATGAGTATCTTAACAAATAATGACCAACATATTGAATATGTGAACAAAATGTAATAAGCAAACAAAAACATCACATCATCACATATATTGACACCAAATATATGTGGAAATCCATAAAGGGAGAAAACCATGATTTTGTTATTGTTGTGATGCAAAGGAAAGCTCCTACTTCTTATTACATTTGATTTTTTGTAGGCTCCAACCTACGAGGCTACTACCTCAATTTTTTGCAACATGCAAGGAAGCTCCAAATCCCATTTGTTCTATTTATACTACAACCCACAGGAGGATCCTACCTCAATAGGCCCCAACCTGAATTTTATCAAGCCACTACTTGAAAGGAGACTACAATACCCTTATGCAAACAAGAAACAACAATGTGATGGTTTAACTAGTCATAAATTTTGCATATCTCCATCTTCATTTCTCTCTCTTCTTCCCTTCAAATATGTTTCACATAAGCTTCATATGTGTCAGTTAACTAATGCATAACACCTCAATCAACTCTCCCACATTCTCCCACTCTCTAACTTATTTTTTCTTCCAAAAACAATGTCTTTTATAAAGATAATTTGTTGGTAGTTTCTATTCCACATAAGAATATGAAGTGAATAGGCTTGACTCTTTGCCTTCCACTCATTTGTTTCCAAACTCTTCATATTTTGAATATTATAAAATAAATAAGTGCTTCACCAGATATTAGTTCAGACATCTATAATGATTATGTGCATTAATATCAACATAGCGTAAAAAACAACATTATACCACCACAATGCATGCAATCATTCTCCAATGTAAATAATATGCACACAACATATGAAAATAATACAAGAATATGTATACAAAATTCACTCTCCAAAGTCGTCTATATGTTCAAATTCATTTTTTCTTCATGCCATTGCCTCAACCTCCTTGAGTCTTTTCTTATTTTGTTGTCATGGAATATTTCGTTTGTTGTTATGGAGTCTTGCCTTTGCTATTATGGAGTATTGCCTTTACATCACAACAATTCGTCCCAAAAACAAATTAGTGTCACCACAAATTCTTCATTAAACAATCTCTGCAACATTATCCAAGCATCAAGCCATCAACATGGCACCATCAATGTTATGCCAAACCATCAAGGTATTTGTTGCTCTTTTGTCCTATTTTCATTGAGCATGCCAAGAATAACATATGAAATATCTAGCATCAACATATGTGCCATCAACATCTAAAATCTGTCTCACACCAAGTATTACATCTAAAAAAAACCTGTAAAACCTGATAATTTCAATGTTAGCAAAAGGGAAATGTCAATAATATGGTTATCAGTGTTTATCAGTCTTAGAAAAACGATCAACATGAGTGTCATCGTTGTTATCAGGTATTGGTTGATAGCTGGAATATTAGAGGTTACCTTAGAGGTTTTTCCACAACCGGGTATTACTAACCCTATTACTGCTCTTGCCTTGTTGCTCCTTTGTCCCTTGTTCTTGCACACTTTGTTGTTTCCCCTTTCCTTGTTCTTGCATACTTTTTTCTCTCATTTCTTCTTTGCCATCAATGACAATAATTCCAACAATCTCCCCCTTTTGGAATTGATGGAAACACATTCATCCTCCCTCTTTTGTCCTGAAAATGATTTCTCCTTGTTGTTCATAATATTTTCTTACCTCCCCATTTGACATCAACTGAAAGGGATTTGGAAAAAAAAGACAGATAAATTTTCAAACATAGAATGGCTAACAAAAAAATCTTCCCTCTAGTAGATGTGTCTTCTTAGGCTACTTATTAATGTCGTCATGATCAAGTGAAAATGAAAAATCACTCTATTAAAGTGTACCCTATGGTCCTAGAGAGTGAAGGGACTTTAGTTAACACATTTTTGAGTGGAGCTCCCATGACTACACAAATATCTAGTTTTACCATGTTCAAATATTTGCACACAAACTTTCAAACAACAACAACGATACCAAATCAGGTTGCAACCAACAATGATGTAAGCCATGCACTGGCATATGCATATTGTCTGAACAACATCCTTGCAAATGAACTAGTCCCATTAGTTAAATGCGAGGGTCTGTTATATGATGACGAAAACGAGCACACAATTGATATTGATCTTGAGCACACCCATAATATAGTTGCCAAAAAAAGTAGAACGTTTAGCAGCAACATCATGTGTAAAATGTCTTAGCAGCAACCTGGTAAGCGAAGAAGTTTCACCAAATAACACGATAGGAAACCACTCTGATGATATAAGCAACACAACAACAAATTATTATTCTTCAAATATATATGCAATCATGCATACACATCTGCAACAATTTGATGCTAGAAAATTTCAAAGCGTTATGGTTGTTCATTGGTAGAGAGTGTGCAGATAGTCTGCTTCAATGCCAAATTCAACAAAATATATGGCCCAATATAACATGGTAGACTTGTATATATCGTCATAAAATATATGCCACCATATAGATCTGTTATACTATGCCAATATTATCGACCACCCAATATATAAGATATGTCACTGCATCGAACTTCTAAGAATGTCCAAGTTTATGTTGTTCCCATTCATCATATGCTCCCTCAAGCACTTGATAGGAATGTGCTTGCTTTGGACGCAAAGTCATCTATGGTTTCCACATTTTCTTTAAAGCCTATTTCATGTAAGCTTAAAAAAAACCTCTTCACTACGTCCAAACTTATATTGACTACCATTCGGTGTTGAACTTTGAAGCTAATGATGGAATAAACCTGATACCAATCTCGTCGATGTTGACATAGAAGATCTAGGAGCTGAATAATGATTTGGAATCGTAACCCTTCTGCCATTTGAAATCCACAATGGCAATATCTAGCAGATGATCGTTGGTTGGAAGTGTGGAATTCTACTCAAGCTTTGAGATACCACAGAGTTCGGTTGTTGCTATGGTGCAGTGCATAAGCAATGCTGGAAAAACCTTGGTATCAAAGTTATCTTTCGAGTGGCGTTGTCACATGTAAACTCAGGGATGGTACCAATACAATGATATGACACTCATCAATGTTAGTCATATAACTATCCCATGCAGCGATAACATTCTCTACTTTTCTCCATACTTTTCCATTGAATATTCATATAATAAAATTGTAATATGATTGCAATTCAATTATGTTGCTTTCCACTGATCAACTCTATGGCAAGATTCAACAATGTTGCCCAATGATTTACATATATATTCAAAATCACAGGCGTAGTTGGCAATAATATCAATGCCACATCTTAATACCATTAGTTTTCCATATCAAAGACCAGGCCAGCTTCATTTTATGTCGATCATTACTACATCTGATTGCATCATCAACTTAAATACTATTGACTTGAACCTTGTTCTTGTACATTCCCTGTTTATTAATGTTTTCCCAGGAAAGACTGGTCATTAAATTGGACAGAGGTGGTGTAACTATTATTTGGATAAAAAAATATGCATATAATCCAACGTTCGAAAACATGTCAAAAACCCTAATTAGGGCACAAAACGAGCATTGTATATCTTTCATCTGTTATATTGAAGAGCCTTTGTATACATTTGGAGAGAACATTGCTATATTGTATAATTGTATGTCCATATACATATGGAGGAGATGTGGCACACCTATCATTTGACCTGGTAGTCCCACTTACTGCTGAAGCTGGTGAGGAAGACCTACAAAAAAATCTTGTTGGCATATAACACAAAAAAGGGCAGCTGCCATGAGAAGTAGACTAGCTCTACTGATTTCTTTCTTCACCTCAATTTTGTTGGTGTTCCCTTCTTGTTGTAACATAGAAACCTAGTTGCTAATTCTTCCGAGCTTGCATTGCAACCTATGTATTGTATGGTTCAATATAACGTTCCAATATATACACCATATAAATGCTTCAATATTGTTTTAATGCTAATGCCATATTGTTCTAATATTAAAGTTGTCCATGGTAAATGAATGCATAACCATTAACACTGCATATTCACCATAATATGAACTAGCATTTGCACCAATGTTGCAAAGGAAACACCGTAAGGCATAAATTGAAGAACACAAATACAACAAAAGAATACTTTGATAAAGAATAACAATGCCCCATTAACTGGAACTAGTTAGTAGACATATCTATCAACATTAGGATTATACACAATGATCAAGAAATTTCCCATATACAAACAGCACCTTCCACAACAACCTTTCGTCACATCCACATTTTAAAAAATGCCTTGGAACGTGATTGGAATCTCCCATATTGTCTTTTTCATTATGCACATAAATCTTCCATATTGCTATTTTCATCATGAATATTGTTAGTTCATTGTGGTAAAGTGTTAGTGTGTTAAATTCAATACTATAAGTTTGACAAGCGAAAATCATTCCTCAATTAGCATAATATGCATTTTTCTCTCACCGTGTATTTTTCAGTCATGCATTACAAAACTTCCATCAAAGAGCACAAGTAACTGATTAACATGTGTTTTCCCTTCATTATTTTCATCATAGAGCCAAGAAATCTACGCTTTATCTATAAAGTAACAAAAAGATTTTGAAATAAGTTTAATATTTCAAGGGAGTGTCTAACCTATAAAGTAACAAAAAAAAATTGAAATAAATTTAATAGTTTAAGCAATTGACTAACCTAATTTAATAATTGAAAAATTCTCAAAGATGAATTATACTCCATGATAAGAGAGCCAACATTGGAGCCTACACTTTCACTGAAACCAAAAGAAACACAACCACTTGTTAAGAAGAAATTCAAGTAATAATAATAAAACAAAAATAATAACCATTAAAGTATAAAATGGTATTTCCAACACACAGGTATAAATATACATGCTCTATGTCCATTGTTAGATTAAATGGGTGTGGAGAAAATTAGTAGAGAACCCAAAATTGTATTTCTAATTAGGAGAGGGGTGGAGAAATGCTTTAAATGCAGGTTGTTATCATTCTAATGAAACCCTTTGCAAAGGGGATGTTAAGATTCTGAGAGAGAAGCTCTTGGCTCCTCTGAATCTAAACATCTCTCGAGGAACGATTATTTGTTATATTGGCTAATGATTCCTTTGACAGAGAGATATTTTTGTAATTCTTGTTTCCTTTCTTGTCAAGTCAAGTTAGGAGAGCATTGTAGTTAGGCTTATATATAGCTAGAATGAGTAGAGTGAATCTACTGAGAGGGTGCCTGAGGCTTTTGAGAAGCCATCATAATCCGTTCACGACAGGGGTGTAACTTTTATATTGTGTGGATAAGAAAATATTAACTGTTGTTTCAAACTACGTGGTATAACTTTTATATTGTGTGGATAAGAAAATATTAACTGTTGTTTCAAACTACGTGGTATAACTTTTATATTGTGTGGATAAGAAAATATTAACTGTTGTTTCAAACTACGTGGTATAACTTTTATATTGTGTCGATAAGAAAATATTAACTGTTGTTTCAAACTATTGTGTGTTGTCCACTATATTCATGTTGCCTATATATGTGTAGTTTGTGATTTTTTTTATTACTCGAATGGAAGATAACACGAATCTGCTCTCTGTCGATGATATAGAATTTAGTAATCCTGTAGGTTTCACTACTACTATTGTCCTTGGTGACTCTGAAGGCATGAGTTCATCTCTTCAAAATTAGAGACTTCCCACTGCTATTGTTGGTGCTTTTTTTGAACATGATGAACACGAGCAAGGTAATGAGGAAGATGTTGACCGAAATTCTAAACACACGAGGCAAATTGTTGACTCTCCATCATTTAGATATGGTATTTGCAACAAGAGGGTCAAGTCTCCTAGTGATGATCTGTCAGTACTGGAGAGTTAGAAGGAGATATCCAAACAGTCTAGGGATTCAACACTAACACAAATAGAGAACGATCCAGAAAATACCATAAACTTCATCATGGATCTGCATTATTTTCTCGATATATTTTGGACGGAGATCATAAAAGCAGCCAGACAAATCTTGAGCCATTTATTAGAAATGGGCTTGGAGCAGTGGATATTCAATTTCTAAGAACACTAGATCTTGCCTTACCTGGAATTTCCTCTCCTCTTGGTAAAGAGAACATCATTTTTCTCTTATAGTGGATAGAGGATTTGACCCTAAACTGCCTTTAAACATTCCTTGAAGAGTTCAAAAGGAGCATAACTGAAGGAAAATGGCTAAAACACATATATTCTCCCTAGGAAAGAACTCAAATTTCATCTAATTTCCTTGGTAATTGGAAGCAATTTTTCTCAGTGAGAGGTAAACATTTTCGTGGTTGCACATTTTTCAATGAATTGAAGATGATATAAGAAATTTTCTGCTAGATATTTCGTAAAAGTCATTTTCTTTTAATAATTTAATGATGTTATTTATTAAGATAGTCCATACAGTTCTGTAAGAACCTTTTCTCAATTAAAATACACAAAATAAACAAATTTCTGAAAATATGACATACTAGCAGCGTATTTTCACTTAAGAAGGGAATATTATTTAGTCATTTTGCCCATTCCTAAAATGAAGAACATGCATCATGCCCTGGCAGCGTATTTTTGCTTGAGAAGGGAATCTTATTTAGTCATTTTGCCCATTCCTAAAATAAAGAACTCTATGCTTTGATTACACTTCTCATTTCATATTCTCCAAAATAGACATAGATGTAATGAAAACAAAAAAGTGATATTGTAATTTTATTTTATCAAAAATTGTTTATTGTAACAGTGATATTTATTTTACTTGAAAAACCAAATTGCTATGTTTAGCCCTAATTAAAGATAATGTATGCAAATGTCAAGCAAGCAATGAATTAAAATTTGATGCAGAACTCTATGCTTTGATTAAACTTCTCATTTCAAATTCTCCAAAACAGACACAGATGTAATGAAAACAAAAAAGTGATATTGTAATTTTCTTTGATCAAAAACTGTTTATTGTAACAGTAATATTTATTTTACTTTAAAAACCAAATTGCTATGTTCGGCCCTGATTAAAGATAATGTATGCAAATGTCAAGCAAGCAATGAATTAAAATTTGTTGCAGAACTCTATGCTTTGATTAAATTTTTCATTTCTATGACTTCTATTGGAAAATATGTGAATTGTCTTTCATTCCATGTCTCAGCTTTAAAATCCAGTTTCTAAATTTTTATGACTAGTCCTTGAAACAGTTTCCTTACAAAATTAAAATTAAAATAACTTCAATATCGCTGTTGTTATACAATAATCGCCCTAGAGATGCAGAAATTTATATTTGCATCTGTCTTCTTCTTATAGAGTATATTCTCCATAGGAAAGAACTCAAATTTCGTCTAATTTCCTTGGTAATTGGAAGCAATTTTTCTCAGTCAGAGGTAAACATTTTCGTGGTTGCACATTTTTCAATGAATTGAAGACGATATAAGAACTTTTCTGCTAGATATTTTGTAAAAGTCATATTCTTTTAATGATTTCGATGATGTTATTTATTAAGATAGTCCATACAGTTATGTAAGAACCTTTTCTCAATTAAAATACACAAAATAAACAAATTTCGGAAAATATGACATACTGGCAGCGTATTTTCGCTTGAGAAGGGAATACTATTTAGTCATTTTGCCCATTCCTAAAATGAAGAACACACATTCCTCCCTGTCAAATAAAAAACATTTTGCCAATTCATCCAATCGTCTTTGTGATAATTCAAATTCTCCAAGACAGACATAGACGTTAATGAGGTAATGAAAACGAAAGAGTGATATTGTAATTTTTCTTTTATCTATTTAGCTAAAACTTAAATCTTAAACTTAAAGATTACAGATAATTGGAGTTTCCTCTAACCAGAGACAAACGCTCCAAAGGGATTAGTCGAGTCCACCGTTCCCTTATTCAATGAGGGTATGGCTTATGTAATGACAACAGTTTCAATAGTTGCACTTGCTAGTCTTGAACGCACAACATTTTTGGTGCTCTATACATCTTTTTCTTCCCATATCTCAGGCAGGGCTTCTCTAATGTTGTGAATACTTTCAAGGGAAAAATATGATTCCTTTTTTCGGACTGAAGTGCACACCTGATGATGACAATGAACACCAATATTAAATTAAGAAAAGATTGGACCAATTAAACGAGCTTACAAAAGCCTCGTATCCCATTTAGAAAGACATAGTCTTACTACAGTTTGCAGGCCTACGCGCTTTCCTGTGGCTATATTCCGATGACTGTCATCAAATAAAATCTACAGGGAAACACAATACATTTAATAGCAACTCCTGCAATAGACACTTTTGAAATGACCTGCATACGATAAAGAAAAATGGTTGTTGTATGGTATCCCACAAGCCAGAAATGGCTGAAGTATGTGATGTCTAATTGCAGGTTGCCAGATTGTTTTGAGACTAGATTATGATTCAGTACAACAGTCCCTTTGTAGCTCCTCTCTACTGAAAAGGGGCTATAATTTGGGAACATAACTATAATTGAGCATTATGTGGGATGTGATCAAACTAACAAGCATGCCTTGTTTAAACAGATCTGGCACACACCTTAAGCTTTATGTTTTGGGATGAAATTATTGTTGAACACAATATTCTCTTTCTAGATCCTCTTTGTTGAAGGATTGTGTACAGAGACAAGTGGGTAATTGCGAAGTAATGTGACATGATCAGAGTAACATGCATCTCTTTCTTGTCAAAATACCGCTGCAGCACAACTTTTCAAAAGGCAATAAGGCATTCACCCAGGGGCAAGTTTTTACATTAAAATGAGAATTAACTCTCCAGATTGTTAGAAAATTATATATTATGGAGCAATGGAACACACAAAAGATTGCAGAAATATAAACACAGAAAACACATAAAACAAGAGAGACACAGATATACGTGGTTCACCCAGTTTGGGCTACGTCCACCCCGAATAGCCATTCCTTCCTTTCTATTATCCAGCAAAATGAAGAGACACAACCTACAATAGATCCGCTATAATATCCTCTATTTTCTCTCACAGTCTCACCTCTATACTTCTCGCTCAGAGAATACATATCTATTACACAGCCTCAAATACAATGCCCTCATACAAAGAGAGGGGTTGCCTTCTAGGGCCAAAAACCCTAAACTAAACATAAGTTCTTCCGTCAGATCATTCGCCCAATGAACGACCTAGATTGACTAGAAATTACTATACTTTTACAAGGCAATTTTACATCTGTTTTAACTTCGAGGGCGCTGCCCCTGAAACCCCCTTGCTAGGGGGGGCTCATGTGGGGGGCTCCCCAAAGGTCGCAGCTCCCCCCCAGAACCCCCCTTGCAGTGAATATTTTACGAGCGGCGTTGCCGCCCCCATTTCGAACTAGGGTCCAATGTGGAGATACCTTTGAATGCAGAAGATAATCAGGCTCCACACCCAACAATCTCCCACTTGGAGACTGATTATAGAAACTCCACCGTTGCTTCATTTGCTGGACAATGACTCCTCTTTGAACCTGGTTATGTCTCATCTTGATCGTTATCCTTGAAGACCAATTGAAACTGAGCATATTCTCAGTTTCTCCCTGGTTACAACTTTTGTTTGCATATCTGCAAGATTATGGCTAGTGTGTATCTTTTCCATCTTCAACTCTCCATCTTCCAACACTGATCGTATGAAATGGTACTTGAGTTGTATGTGTTTAGTCCTGGGATGAAATGATGAGTTCTTTGCAAGATGAATGACACTTTGGATATCACTGTATAATGTGCCCATATCATGCTCCTTACCCAATTCACCCATAAACCTTTGTAACCAAATCATTGCTTTACTAGCCTCTGTAGCAGCAACATACTCTGCTTCTGTTGTTGAAAGTGCAACAACACTTTGGATTTTTGAAACCCAACTGACAGCTATTCCACCAACAGTAAATACATATCATGTAGTGCTCCTCCTGTTATCTCCGTCACCTGCCATATCTACATCAACATATCTCTGTAGAGAAATGTGAACCACCAAAGCATAATGCTTGATTTGTGTACCTTTCAAATATCTGAGAACCCATTTCACTGCCATCCAATGTTCCTTTCCTGGATTGTTCATGTACCTGCTTACAACTCCCACTGCATGTGCAATATTAGGCCTTGTGTAGACCATTGCGTACATTAAGCTTCCAACTGCTTATGCATATGGAACTTTAGACATATAATCCATGTCTTCTTGGGTCTTTGGGCACATTTCCTTACTAAGTTTGAAATGGCTAGCAAAAGGTGTACTAACTGTTTTTGCATTGTTCATGTTAAACCTTTTCAACACCTTTTGTATGTACTCATTCTGAGACAATGTTAATTTACGATTTTTCCTGTCTCTGGTTATTCTCATACCAAGGATTTGTTTTGCAGCTCCCAAATCCTTCATTGCAAATGAATTTGCCAATTTTCTTTTGAGCACATTTATTTCCTGCAAGTTAGATCCTGCAACAAGCATGTCATCTACATACAATAACAATATAATATAGCTGCCATCATTTTGCTTTTCAGATAAACACAATGATCAGAGTGACATCTAGTATAACCTTGCTCAGACATAAACTTGTCAAATTTTAGATACCACTGCCTTGGAGCCTGTTTTAAGCCATACAAGCTCTTCTTCAACCTGCACACAAGTTTCTCCTTCCCTTTCACTTCATATCCTTGTGGCTGCTGCATATATATCTCTTCCTCCAAATCCCCATGGAGAAAGGCGGTCTTTACATCTAACTACTCAGGATGCAAATCCTCAGCTGCTACAAGACTCAAAATAGTTCTGATTGAAGTCATTTTAACAACAGGAGAAAATATTTCATCAAAATCAATACCTTTCTTCTGTGCAAACCCCTTCACCACAAGTCTAGCTTTGTACCTCTGTTTTCCTCCATCTTCTTCCTTCAGCCTGTAAACCCATTGATTCTTCAATGTAGTTTTTCATGCAGGAAACTTTACTAAGTCCCAAGTCTGGTTATGCATTAAGGAGCCCATCTCTTCTTCCATGGCTACCTCCCACTTCTTCCTGCTTTCAACCTGCATTGCTTCTTCATAACATTCAGGTTCACCAAAATCAGTCAACAATAAATAATATAATGAAGGAGGGTATCATTCAGGGGGTCTACTTATCCTGGTAGATCTTATAACACCACTTTCAGGTGTTTGGGGTGCCTGTCACTGTTGTGGTAGTTGTTGTTGTTGTGGTTGTTGATTATTATTATTTTCAGGAACCTTTACTTTTTCAGTGATTTCATCAAGAACTGCATATTCCTTGTTTTCTTTTTCATGTTTCTTTTCCTGCCACTGATTCTTATACAAGACCTTTTCATTGAATATTACATCTCTACTCCTAATGGTTTTGTGATTTTCATAATCATATAAGCGATAACCAAAATCATTAGCACCATATCCAATAAAGGTACATTTCTTTGAATTTGCCTCAATCTTTGTTCTATTTTCTTTATCAATATGGAAAAAGGCCTCACAACTAAAAGGCTTTAAAAAAGAGTAGTTTACCTTTTTACTTGTCCATGCTTCCTCTAGAACACCACCATCCGAGGAACTTGAAGGGCCTCTGTTTATTAGATAAACAACAGTATCTATAGCATCTGCTCAAAACTTTAAAGGCAATCTTGCATGCAATCTCATGCACCTTGCACGCTCCATGATTGTTATGTTCATCCTTTTTGACACACCATTTTCTTATGGTGTTCTTGTAATTGTCTTCTCTCTACGAATTCCATGCTTTGAACAGTACCTTTCAAACTCTTTGCTGCAATTTTCACCTCCATTGTCTGATCTAAGACACTTCAATTTCTTTCCTGTCTCAATCTCAACCAAAGCTTTCCATTTCTTGAAAGT
>APFE030806040.1:5137-33004 GCA_000404065.3 Pinus taeda | reverse complement strand
TAATCTGGGAAAGATCTAAGAGATTAATGTTTAAGGAATTAATCTAATATTAGTAATACATTATAGAGCTTAATGTATAAACAATTAAATGATCTATTAATATATTAGCATATTGTTAATAGTTAATTAATATTATAGATAATAGTTACTATGTTATTAACAAGCATATAAAATATTACATATATTAAATATTTATATAATGTATATACTATATATTATATTAAGGAAGTGTCTTTAATGAATTAATGGATTAATACCCTAATATCAAGATAATAATCTACTAATTTATTATGCAAATGTATTAATAAATTGTTGTATTAAAATTAATATGATATAGTAATAAATTAGTAAATTAATATTAATGAAATACAATAACAATTTTATTTAATTATTTATTATTTTTATTTATTTTTAGATTTTAATGTTATGTATTTAAGTTCTTTGCTATGTATTAAATACTATACTAGTAATCTGCTTAATCAAGGTTTATTTGTGTTGACTAATTAAATTTTGTTTAAAAGAGGGTTAAAATTTTATTTTATTTTTTTTATTTTTTTTTATTTTTATTTATGAATGAATATTTGTATATCTGTGTTTACTGCTCTTTAATTTTATTTAATAAGGGTTTCCAGGTGTTACTTAATTTTAGCCTGTTGTCTCTATTCATGTTGTTGTAAGATTTTTCGATTTCAATTGCTTCTTTCACCCTTCTTTTTAAATAATGGTCTTCCTTGTGAATTAATTTTGCTTGTTCCATACAAATATAGTGTGAGGAAGAACATGCATGCTCTGCTAGACTTGATTTTTCTGGCTTGTTTCTTGTAATATCATTAATGTGTTCTTTTAACCTTATGCCAAAGGATCTCCCTGTTTCACCTATATATACGTTTCCACATGAGCAGGGAACTGAGCATACTCCTTTGTGATTTTTTGGGTTTGTTAAGTCCTTGGCAAAGTCAAGCATGCTTTTTATGGTGTTAGGGGTGTGAAGGCAACCATGATGTTATGTTTGGAGAGAATCCTGGCAAATCAAGCAAATCAATAAGATGGTTGTGGATGAACCTTGGATAGGCAAGCAACCTAGACAAATAGTTGAAAAACTTGAAAGAGCTAGGTCACAGGGCTAAAAGGAGAAGATTCAATCAATGAAACGAAAGAGACAGTACCCTCACCAAAAGAAATTAAAACAAGGTGATGGGAGAGAGGAAAACAACAAGGGATAAAGAAGACTGGTGAATTCAGAAAGTGAAGTTATAAAAACAACTTGCATAGGAATCGTCGTGGGTATATAACCAACAACTGCTGACGATAAGCCAACCGCCAGAGCAACATAGCGATATCGTCGCAAGTGTATACCTGTATTCTGCGATGGGTCGATTACAGGGATAGGCATGACTCTACGACAAGATATCAGCTACACACAGGTTTACAAAATGAAGACAGGGCGACGTCGTCGCGACTGTAAAGCTTTTTCCAGCTACGAGTTTGAAAACAAGGAAAATCAAGTGAAAACTCCCAAACAAACACCAGGCTATTCTTCCAGAGAGTAAGGGGAATTCCTAGATTGACCCAGGTAACCCAAAAAACTGATGGTTTAACCCCAAAATTTAAGAGACACTAAATCAAAATGAAACAAAAGCAAACAAGAGAAAAAAACATAAAAAGGACTCCCCAGTGGAGTTGCCAACTTGTGAAGTAGGAAAGCGTTCCCTCTATGGACAGAGGCAACCCCTCTAGCCCTAGAGTGGGTCTAGTCACAGTAAAGACAAAACGACAATCGATTCCCTTAAATGGTCATCATTGGAGGCCTACCTCAAACCAGTGGTTGAAGAAGTTTTTGTTGCATTGCTCTAGCTTCCGTTTCTTTCTCCTCAATGAGGAATAAACCTGAAACACCACAAGAAAACAACAGAGAACGTAACCGAGAATAGCAATGATCTATTTACTTATAAAGGCAAGAAATCATAAGCTATAAGGTAAATTGTGCACATGATATAGGAAATCGTCATTGATTGTATTAAAATGAATCAAGAGCAAAGCTTACAACCAAGTCTTGACGTCGAAAGCCTTCTCAGAGGGTCCAGTCAGTATGTTTATTCAAGCATTCACTCTCAAGAATGGGTCTCCCAAATAGATGATATCTCTCTCTCACTCACAATCTCTAATACAAGGTTAAGGCACCCCACAACCTCTTACCAAACTATTAGCAATTCCACACTTGTCACACTCACACCAAAGCTGTCTACTTAGTTTCAAAGCCAACTCAAAAGAACAAGCCAACACTGCCTAATTAAAGAACTAGTAGATCATAGCGATGGTGAATGATTTTATAGGAGAAGGAGTCTCCATGAAATGAAGGAGAGGGAGCTTATCCTCAAGGGAGGTTGCACAAGAGGCATAACCACCATCCCAAAGGAGGAAAGGTGACCAAAACTGATCTAACAACCAACTCTAGAAACACCCAGAAGGTTGATTGTTTGAACAAATTTGCCAATTCTGGATCATCGCAAGTCATGAAATAAGGCTCAGTGATGACATTGCAAGGAGGCAATGGATTCAGACTAATCGTTGCAACAAATAGCTGGAAGCCTTGCACCAATCCCTAAAATTCGACCGTCATGGGAATCATGTGTACACATGTGACAGTGTCGCGACTGGACTATTCATGATGAGGGATCATTGCGTATATTAATGGCTTACTCATGATGAAGCAACAAATTAGGAAAAAGGGTCAGTTCTTCAAGAGCATTGTTTAATCTTTTTGCATAAGTGGGAAGATATGGACATGTATATTTGATACATGACACAACAGAGGGACTTAGATGAGGACAGTGACCAATTACTGTGTAACACATATAATTTTTAATTTCATGTACCATGATATTTGAATCAATACCTTGCATATCTTTGTATAAAGGGCTTCATAAATCTTAATCTCATCAGGAGAACAAGATACACATATATGGACATTTTCAATAACTCTAGGTTTAATTGAAATATCGAGAGGAATGGTCTCTTCAATATTTGCTAATTTCTTCTCAGAATTTACGTAATGGATGTATATGGGATCCTTAAATGTATTAGTAATATTGTACGAATAAACATATCCAAGATTATTTTCAAGGGGTTCAAGTAATGAGGAGTGATGGTGATTATTTTCCCATGGTGCTTTGTTTGACATCTAGATCTCCATGATTCTTTCGTTGGTGGATAATATACCATTGAAAGGGTCAAAATTAGAAACTGAATTTTGGGAATGATCATCCAAATCTATTGAGAAATTGAAATCAAAATTAGTTGAACATGTCAAATATATTGCTTCATATTCAAGTTCAACGAGATTGAGTGGCATACGGTCACCAAATGTATCAAAATTAGAAGCATTAGATACTATCTATGGATTAGATGAAATAGTACAAGAATATATCATATTAACAAGGGAAACTGGATTGGGAATGTCAGGATGGGGGAGCGTAAAATTTCCCTTTAAGGATGAATCTTCAAGAAATCCTTTCTTAATATGTTGATAAGGGTGTGGGGACTCACCCATAAGTGGAATGCTCCAAGTAGTTTGAGAATTAACAACAAAAGAGGCAAGTGAAGATAGCCACAATCCCCCTCTGGTGATGGAAACAAATCATCCTAAAATAGGTTGAGACCGGGCCTTCCATGGCATGAATCCATGTCCATCCTAGTAGGAGGTTATAATCCAAAGGTCCATTTGTGACATCAACCACTACTAAGGCTATTTTTTCAACTAATTAAACTTGGAATGAATTCAAAATCTCGTAAGGTTTGAAAATTATTTCATCAAAATCCTTAAGAGTGGTGGGTGACTAATTAAGCTATGTAGAACCAACAACTTTCCAACATGAAAGTGACATGATACAAGTCGAGGCACCTTCATCTATGATTGTTTGGTGGATAATTTTACTTCTAATGAAAACTTGGATCATGAATTTCACTAGGGGTAGAAATTTAGGATTATGTTATCGTGATTAAAGATGAGAAGAATCAAATCCAAATGATTTATCCCTCCAATCATTGCAAGTAAATACCTCTTTTGGGTAGGACAATTTTGCAATACCTCGAGAGTTGACATAACAAAAGGAGCTTGAGCTAGGTTTTCAACTATGTTGTAATTTTATGTAGCTCTTGCACAAGGATTAAATGTTGGTTTATGAATGCCTCCTTTAGGATGTTTAATGGTTAATTCAATTGGTATTACACCCAGAGGATGATCCAAGGTAGACTGAGTAGAGCTAGAAGGTTGATCATTAGCTTTACTAGTTGAAGGACTTAGGTTACCATAGTATTTATTCGTAGTAGCCACCAAGACATCGTCTTTATGTTTGGTGGATGATGACATCATCACCTGGGGGAAGCTTGATCTCATGCAACCATATTTTTCTCCTAGTTTGGAAATGGATCTATTAATATGATAGGTACATTAGATGATGAATTTAGGAATTGATTAACTTATGCCTGATGTGGATAGTCCCTAGTAAAAATATCCTCATTACAAAAAAGGAAAGGGTAACAAGGCTTATATTTTTCATTAGGATACTCATTATTTTGTTTTTCCTTAGATGAATTATATTTCTTCTTCTTTCATTTACCTTTCTTATTACATCTAGGTTGATGAGACTTGTCTTTCATAGATTGAATGACATTAATCTCGAAAGTAATCGCAAGTGTAGTAGAGGATGGGTTTTGAGTACTCAGAGTAGGATATGAATGAGATAGTTTAATCACTGTCTGTTGACTAGCATAATCAATCACACCATACATGACATGTGATTCCTTAGTGGGTGCAAGTGAAAGATTATTGGATGGTCTTAGATAATTAGGTATCTTGTCATAAAGCATGCTAGACTAAATATAAACTAAGTCGAGATACTTTACATGAGCAATGACTTGCTCTTAAGTGAAAACTCCACCCTTGGAAACATCTTTATTTATAGGAGGCAGTAAGGATTTGGTGAATCATTCTGCAATAATTGATCAAGGATATAAGTTTTCACCAATTATCGATGACGTCTCCACTCGTGTATATGATCACAAATATAAGTAGAGTTAGACTTCTTTAAGGAGATCAAAATCTCGGTACCCATTTCATAGTAATGGGTAACTCGAAATGGTTTAAAAAGGTTTTTTCCATTGCACTAAAGTTGTTATATGAAGCTCTATGTAGATCAACATACCACTTCATCATCGAACCAATAAGAGTTCTTTGAAGAGCCATAAATGAATATATTCATCATTTAAGGAGTTGGATGAACACTATAAATGTGGGTCGACGGATATTCATTGGGATTACCATTGAATTTGGCAATGTCACTTGGTAACTTGGCTAGAATAATTGACCACCAAGGATACTATTGGATTAGATCATTGGTGAGATTAAATTTGGTAATTCAAATATTGCTATAAAATGAAACTATCTTTTGAAGCATATTTGAGGTTGCTGATAACCTTGTGATTGAACATTAGTTGCTAGTGCAGGATATCTAGCATAGGATGGGATAGTTTGGCCAATTGGAATTTTCATCCCACCTTGATATGGATATTTTGTTAGTTAGGATAATCCATACCATTTTTTCCTATCCTGAGATTGTTTTAATAGTTTGGGTACCCTTGATATTGTTGGGCATTTGGACCTTGGAAATACAAGTCTAGATAAGGTTGTTGCATTGTTGTTGTTCGACCAACATGAGCTTGGGTTATTGCTCATAAATGTTTCCTTCAAAAGATTTTTGTTATTCCTAGACAAGGATGATTAATTTGCACTTTTGGCATGCTATAAGTAGGTTGAACTACTTCTACCTATGGGATGATTTGACCAAGGGGGTTATATGTAGGTTGTGATGGACAAGTTGAATGGACGACATTTGAGAATCTACCTGTATTGTTGATAGGACGCGAACAGGTTGAATCGTTTGAAATCTCACTTGAGTAGGTTGACTAATTGGGACATGTTGGTAAGTAGGAACTTGCAACATAGTCTGAGTACCTTGACAATTTGGAATTTTATTTACACCCAAAATAGGTTGAACAGGTAAAGTAGGATTCCAAAGGGTAGAAGCCATTCCTGGAAATGGAGATCCTGTAGGAATAAGACTTGCATATGATGGAGCACCAAACTACACCATTTGGTTAGAGGATGGGAACATCCTAGCAACATGTTGCCCACCAGCTAGAGGATAAGAGGGAAAAGATGGACATGAGATATGTGGATGTCCTTGCCCACTATACTATTGTTCTAAAGGAATTTTGGGTGCAACAAGTGGGATAGGTTGTTTGATTCTTCATAGAGATATACCATATAATATTATAGAAGAGGAAGGTAAATGAGAGGTCCCAAGACTAGTCGAGAAGCTAGAAAGTATCCCAAACAATGACTAGTATCCAACTAGTATAGATGGACCACCATATAGGTGCATTTCTAGCAAAGTAAAAAACATAGAAGTTGGTTCAACTTTAGTTGAATCAATCATTATGATAGATATGGGTTGAGTAACTTTAGTTGACTTAGTCATGGTTGGACTACTAAAAGGGATATGTGAGTGTGGAGGGTTGACAGGTGAAGTGTAACAAGGTGTTCTATACAAAGGAGCTCAAATTTGAGTATCAGGGATAACAAATGACGATCTTGGTAAAGAAAAAGGCCTCTGAAAAGAGTAGGAGTTGAATGTCACTCTTATTAAGTAATCTCCTTAATATTTATTAATGATCGCAAACGAATTTTTCCTTCATCGGTTTTTGAGGATCAAGGTTACGAGTGAGATAAAGGTAAATAAATAGGGATGGTAATTTAAGAAGTTACTAGCTCAGAAGTCTATGGTTCCTCAGGTTGAATCACCTCAGGTTGTAAAGTCTTTGAGTTTACATTTATAGGTTCAATGACTTCAGCTTCTAAAGTTTCAGCTGTTTCAGTTTCAATTTCACCAGTGTCTAAAGATGTGTGTTCAGGCTCAGTACTAAAAGGATGTGATGAATCTGGTTGATTAATTTCGGATGTAGTTCTAGAGGGGGTAACTTTCGATGTACCAATCTTGGTAGTTTGTGTCTTCTTGTTCTTTTGATGACTAGGTGTTTCCTTAGGAGAAAGAGGATGCAATATTTTCATTCTACATGAGTGACGAGGGTGTTGTTATTGTTTTATATATTAATTTCATAAATTAAAGGAACAAAATAAAAAATAGTGGTAACTAAGATGTTACCGAGAAAACTAGTGTCCATTTAGAGCTGCTAGTCCCACTAAGATGGGTAGTTATCTTAGAAACAAACAAACTAAGGTTAGTTGTGTCTTCCTTTATGAGAGATAGATGAGAGAGAAGCAAAGAGTACCAACCTTTGTCTTTTGCTTGGCTCCTTGCTTCTTTCCTCCCCCCTTTGACAGAGCTTCGCCCCTCTTCCCTCACTTGTCCCGCTTCAAAGAACACTTGTAGGGTCAAAGAAGCATAATACCATCAAAGCATAGAGATATATAACCATAAACAATATAGGATCAGATGTATATTAAGCATACAAATGCATACACCAATACAAGATTTTGAAATATACAAGAATATGGAGGAAAACTCACATAGCTTTATTGATAAAAGTAGTATAAGGTAGGATTACAACCCAGCGGTCTGACCTAGTGCCATCCGACCAGCATGAAATCCCTCTTCACCTCATGAAAAGCTAGATCACCCAACACTACAATGTTTCACAGAGAAACCAACAACACTTCCTTACAAAATACAAAGTTCCAGCCTCTAGATCTCTAAGATGAGGGATCCATATATAGATATTTGCAGGTGGGTGAGTCAGCTTCTGGGATTTTTATTAGTGTCATTTCTCTGATAGTTATTGGTTCCACTTGGACATTTCATGATCTCTTACTCATCGCTGGGTGAATTTAGAGAGGCAAGTGTCAAATGAGTAGTTTCTAGAAGATTCTTTGGGTTTCCACCTAGCAAAATACCTCTACCGTTTGTCTTCTCTCGCTCATCGCACCCTACAGAAGGGCTTTTCAGTATGCATCGCACCCTCTATGTGTAGCAGGTGAGATGCATCACACCCTCAACATGGAGTAGTCTGTATGGTCTAGTTTTGACCAGTTCTGAGCAGTTTTTCAGGGAGAACTTCTAGGAAATGAGGTAATCAGATGACCTTATTCTTTTAGAGTATGAAACAACAATTTTAAGGGTTTAGAAGCCCTCGGTTTATGGACATATGTGATTGGGGTTGTAGTGCCCAAATATGTCTATAACATAAGAAGATAAGAATTAAAAGGTTGTTTTGAACCAAGAATTTTGTTCCATAACATGCAAAAAATATCCCTAAATGTTGTGTTCGTTGTATCATATAATGTAAGTATCTGACTTGGTTACATAGGGCGAGCTTGTATCCTAATGGGGACTTCCAAAATATTCTCGGAGGGACATGGAAGCGCTATGCGTAGTAGTGTTTTATAACGCATCCTATATGATAGGAAGTATTCTGATATACTTTTCATATGTGGAGCACCATTCGATATACCCAAGGGCACATGGAGAATGATTTGATATACTTATGTACATGGAATGCTGACTAAATCTACAATGTAACATAGACAAATAATGATAACTCCTACATTTAATGACATTGAAACACATCTCTAGCCTAGACCTCTATGTGTATCGTTAATGTTCCAAATTATCCTTAGGTTAATTGGATAAATTTTAAAGTTGATCTTCAATTAAGTTTCAATTTCAAGGCTCATGGTATGAATTCAGGTAATTTCCCTATGATGCAACTAGCATGACAACAATAACTCTTTTCATTTTTCATGAAGGTCTATCTATGAGATGGAAGAGACAAACAATAAAGTAGGAATCAATGATACAACAAAGAAAAACTTCTTAATCATATTTTTTAATACAACTGATCCAATTTAATTCAAAGCCCTATATGTAATGCAAGTAAAGAAAATTTGTCTTTTCGTTTCTTTTCAATTTTTAAATGCAACGAAAATGAAATGTAGCTAGATCATTGATCAAATATTTCACACACATTGGAACTATAATATGAAAATTCCTTTTATCCAATCAACAATCAAACCAAGTGTTCACAAAACTTAATTGATAAGAGGAAAGAAAAAATCAAGTAAACTCTAATTAAAAGTAATCAAATTCAAATGTAGACACAATGATGGATTTACAAAGACACATACAAGTTCAAAGACTCATGAAAACCTTTTGGATCAAATCAGAACACAAAGCAAGGCATAGAAATGCACATTTTTTCATCCTACAGGACCATCACAAGTGTAGAATGGACCCCAGTGTGAACCATGACACATATAAAGAGGAAAGACTATGCTGGTTTGATTTATGTCAGAACAAAGAGTGCGTTGCGGTTGATTTTTCTCAAACATTGACAAAAAATACCCTTCCAAGCTCATAATTATATTTTCTTAAGGCCAATTACTATATGAACAAGTCAATTCAGGTCATTTTGAAAGGTGAAAAATGACTAGGCCAAGGAAACCACTAAAGGGAAATCTCATTCCCCATTATGGTCACCAAGTTTTTATATGAAAAATTATGTTTTCCGGATAAAACTGAAATCCCTCGATCTAGTGGCATGATCTAGAAACTACAGGGAAAAAAATATCTATGTTCTCCTTAGAGAAATTAGAATACATAAGAAATAACTTCTTGTTTTTATCACAAGTTTAGTTAATAGTTTTAAGGCACTCATAGTTTCAGTGTCAGTGCCAATTTGTACTAAACAGGGATAAAATGATGATGATGGGAATGTCAAAATTATTTATGTTTGAAAATTTTAAAAACTTCGCTGACATTCATATTGTCAATGCCAAAAGGATAAATTCAATTTGTTTTTCTTATAATGCACTAATAGAATATGGGCTAACAAATCAATGATCATTATTAAACAAGTGTTGACGATTCAGATGGTGAGGTCATGTGATGCATTGCCGAGTTCAATTGTTGAGAGGTAATGTGGATTAAAAAATCATGACTGCATTTTAAGATATTTTAAATCAGTGGTTAGTTTGTTATAATGATTTACCACTTGACACATCCTGGAGTAATTTACCTGATATAAGAAGACTTGTATGACCCATGACTGAGTTTTCTTATGCTAAATGAGGATGGGCTATTAATTTTTCCCGAAAATCCCATGATCGAATCACCATCCTGATTTTGGTGCTTTCGCTTGCCAGTGAGAAACATGGGAAGGAGCACAAAATTGAACAAAGGTGAACCTAAGGCACCTGACCTGCTTGAAGTCTATCCAGATATTCATCATTGTTTCTAAGAAGTAGGGTGGGGGAAATTTTTCTCTCGTTGAGTAGGTTATCATGATGGAGTTACTACAGTGTTTGCAGAAGGATTCACTAATCAGCAGGTGACTGTTGGGGGAATTTCATTTTAGGCCATGTATGAGTAGATCGATGGGCATAGGTTTTCCTACAAATGGAGAAAGAAAATTTAGGAGCCATGCTTTCGCTGGCATTTATGTACCTTTCTTCCTGAAATATGTATTTAAGGAAATGAATTAGTGTTTAGGAGTTCATAGGTTCTGGTTAAAGAATGAGTGGCACTGTCTCTTGCATATTACTCACTCATACTTCACTTGCAAAGCATGCTATAATCAAGTTAATCTCTATCATTTATGGCTTTTAGCTCATATAGCAGGTCAGCTAAGAATCAACACTCCCCACTTTCTATTGGAAAGCTTGAAACATATGTTTGCTAGACTTAGAGAAAGACCAAATGCATATTCCCACTTCATCTATCATAAGGGTCTGATAAAAATATTAATTGAAATCCAATTGAGAAGGGATGGAAGGACATACATAATTTTTTTATTTTGGGTAGAGTTTGAACTTCAAACTACAAAATTAAAAAGGGGTAGGAAGAAGGGTAGAAAAAAGAAAATGAAACAACCAAAAAATCCTAAATAGGGGACCTCGTATGTACAAATTAGGAGCCAACAAAAGGGTGAACTAGTTCCTCCTTTGGTTCTTGAATTACCCAAGGTTTATACTAGGAGAAGTGATAGGCTAAGTAAAACAAATAATGATCCTCCTCTCATTGTTCCACTACCTGCAAAAAAAGAATTTAGCAAGCAAACAGAGAAAGCTAAGAGAAAAACCGTTGAGCTCGAAGTAAAGAAAACACGAGTAGATAAGGAATCTGCCTTGACAAAGATGCTTAAAGGTGGAAAAAAACCCCACACTATGCCATGGAATAAGCTGAGACTGACTATCGAGTTAAAACATAATCCTAGGTTAGAAAAGTAGGTCATAGATGTAGATAAAACTCTTCAAAAGGACTTGATCATAAACCAAAAGAACGCCATAAGCTCAAAGAGACCAAAGAAAACCAAGGATTCAATGAAAGGGGCTAATACTGAGGTCCAAAGGAGTAAGAGATAGAGGAGGACAAATGTTGAGATCTTATTAGAGGAAGTTAACACACTTAACTAGTTTATTTTTGACCATAGAGTTTTGATTGCTCACTGTCAAAGTAAAATTTTGATTCACAGGCTGATAACCTGTTTGTCAGTTATTTGTAGTGATAAAGGTGAATGAGCATTGACATTTTCATTGTCAGCGCATTTTGGCAATTGATTCGATAAAAAAAATAACAGACATACTGTTAATGATAATGTTCATCTTCTGTCTTCAAAAGGATAATAGTGAGATTGTCAGCGCTATCAAATCGGGAAACCTGAAAGGAGGAGCTATGAAACAGGTGATATTTTTAGAAGGATGATGATGTAAGAGTTCTAAAAAATTAGGTAGAAGATCAATCACTATTTTTGACCAAGTTTCCTATCCATGTTTGTAGCACGCTATTATGGTTTAGATATATATAGGCATGGAAAAATGTATTATGTGCATGTATTTCACATATACACTTTCATTTTTAGAAGATTCTAATTAGTTAGATACTAGAAACCTGTTGTAAGTTGAAATAGTTTCTATAAATACAAGTTCTGTAAAATGAAGAAGGGTTCATAATTTTTTCAAAATCAAACCTTGTGTATATTATTTTTTATATTAGTAGAGGTCGTTGCAAACAATATTACAAAATTTTAGAGATTTATGTGTTGAAGGTTTCCAATCAGTTTCCTATTTGTTTCCTCTTTCTTAGTCAAAATATGGATCCATTGATTGTCAGTAATATGAATAAAGGTTATGAAACAAAATTCTGTGTAAATTCTTTGTCTCAGGTTATTCATATTTCTTATGTGTTTTTCAACTTTAGTGCCAATTGCAAAATTCACATGGTTTCTCTATTTTTGATGTTTACTTCTACTGTCTCCTACCACATCTCATTAATGATTTTTTTAAGAAACTTATAGCTATCTTGCCTCTATTAGACTGACTTTTATGACTTGTAGCCAATGTCTTTGTATCACAGACCCCATGCCCCATGGGTTTACCCTTCCTTTCTAAACCAATTTTATATCATTAAATTAAATCTGGCCATTGTTCTAAGTACATAACTATTCATATTTGATTGAGTTATAGAAGGGACCCCCCTTCAAATTGAAAGGGCCATCTTTCAATTGAAAATATTGGTTAGAGGTTACCTCAAAAATTTTCCCTTAAATCCAGGGTTTTTTCTGAGTGATAACACCTAGAATCTGTAGTAATCCCTCCTCTTCTCCTTGCTTGTAAGCTCCAACTCTAGCTCCAAGTTCTATAAATGGAACCTACAAAACGACTAAAATAAGTAAGAGAACTACAATATCCACATAAAATAAATTAATTTCTTTAATCAATGAATCAAAAGGCATTGAAATACATAAGCATCAACATGACACAAGTATAGGAAAGGAAAATGATTTTTGTCGTAATAAATGAATGAGAGAGTTACAATCATTTATAAATTCTTGACTTTGTAGATGTCTCCCCAATAATCTCTTCCTTCCTTTCCACAAAGAAAACCTTCGGAATCAACCCTAATGCAACAATAGATGATCATTCATTAAGTTTAATCTAGTAATATGAGGCAACTAGTATTCTCCAAAGGACAACCCAGACTCTATAGGAGGTAGTGAATTTGTAGGGTAAATAGGATAGTTTGTGTTTTATCAATATTCCACATAGATCCACATATTAAGGAGGATAATATCTAGGGATAAAATATAAGGCCTCTAGAGTAGGAAATAGAGATATTTATCAATAATAAATGGTTAAAACCATCTTTGAAGCTTTTGGAAAAGAGAAGTTTCAGAAATATTCTTTATTTTTTCTGCAATTCTAGAACCGTCACACCTTCAAAGAAGGGAAACTTATGCTGCTCAGTGTAGGTTCTCAATTATTGTTGCCTTAGTGGGTCTTGACCCATGTTCAAAGTTATTTTTTCCAAACAAATCCCTACACTACTGGCCCTTTCGATATCAATCCATGAAGTGTGGATTGTAGTCTCACTCGAAGCAATATGGGGGGATGCTGGAACCAAGTTTCTACACCCAAAGATGGGTATGATGTCGTTTTATGCCCTAAACCTGCCTTCGCGCAGATCGACAAGCCTTTAAGGCTTATCAATATAACTTCCTCTTACCAGCCTCTAGACCTTCGTGAAGGTCTATGACTGTCTTTCGTGGACCCTAAGTAGGTGAATCAATGCTTACATGCTTATGTGATTACTCTTAAGTCTGATATTACCCAGATCAGCTTAAGTTTCTAATAACTTTAACATGAATTAAGATATTCTTCGCATAAACATATATTATTACTTGCATCCTGATAATAATGTAAAACATGCATAGTCGTGCATTAATATAGTATTAAATCATAAACCCATGATTCATCATAACATAAACTCCTTCATTTATAACAGAAGTAAATGGACAAAACAAAGATATTTCCAGAATAATCTCTTTATTGATACTTCAGTTTTGCTTACAGACTCGAGACTACCCTACACACTCAACTGCAGGGTTCCGTGCACTCAGTTGTAGACTCTATTGTAGGTCTCTTTGCATTGAACTGTAGAGATTCTCTTATACTCTAGGACTCTTCTATCTTCACTTCTAATGACCCATTACATTCATTGATCTCTCTACTACCATGACTTATACTCTCTAAGACTCTCTTTTTTATACAATCCCATGGTCCATGGACCATGGGTAGATCTAATAAAGCCAACATAACTTACATAAAAGAAGGGAAAATACCTCTATGAAACTTTACTATCTACTCGATCTGCGACCACAACTTGTGGAGACTTTACACTTTACATAACAAAAACTTGGGATTTTTTCCCCAAAACGTGGGTTTTTGCCCCAAAATTGATGGCAGGGGACCCTGTCCCAACAGGCCCCCAACACAAAGATTGTGACTCACCCTGGATTCGCTCTACTAGCACAAATATCTTACTACGAAAACCTCTTAGCTCGACCTGTGCCATTACTACCTCACTCATGCTCTACATGGTTTCCTGCTTGATCTGCTCCACTAGCTACTCAGTTGTTGGTTCTGCATTGTCTTCCTTGATCTTCTGTTGTTTTCTCTATAGGCTCGCTAAATTCTCCTCAATGGTGGAAGAGATAACATAGGCCTCATCCAGCGAAGGCGCCAATCTGGTGTTGAGTACCACCTCTTTCCTTTGCACTACCTCCACCTGTTCAAGTAGCTGCTTTTCCACATGGAGCTTAGCCAATTGTTGTGATATAGCGACGGTGTGGGACATCACTCTAGCTTCATCTTACTGCTGCTATAATTCACAGGTTTCCATATTCAACCTTTGTAGGTTAGGATCCTCCTAGAGTGCCATGACTACCTCTATGGACTTCTCAAAGAGCGCAATGCAACCTACCACCGCGACATCTATTGTCCCAACTACATCCTTTATAGCTGCCTCACACTGTTCTCTGATCTCTAGTGGAGTTGAAGGCTGCTACTTCAACTCAAGCTCTATGATTTTAAGGTGCAGATCAAACTTAACCTTGGTCATCTCCTTCTTTTCATCATGCACACCTACAACCAACTTCCTAATCTTGGCCTCTAATGACGCTTCTTTTGGTTTATGTAGTTTTGGAATGGTTCTGCATGCTTCGACTACCACAGCTACAGTTCGCTCATTCTGCTCCTCCACCTTCTTCCATGATTTTAGGAGGTCATCTTCTCAATGAAAATCTATTTTTTGTTGACTTTCTGCTCGCTGATCAAGCTTAGCGTGCACTACTCCCTGGCCCTAATTTTTGCAATAACACCTGCTAGCATTGTGTGAAGGAATTCAGTAGGGAGCACAAATAGGTTGATGCTAACTTTCCTCAAAGCGCTTACCGTAGCCTTATCAGCATCTTCCTTCATGGTTAGAGCTCCATCAGGAAACACAACTACCTAGAGATCTAAGGATTGAACCAACTCTACTGCTTGAGTGGTCCTCGACACTAAACTAGTTGATGTCGCGTTGCTCTTCCCTGCATCTCCCTGGAGTCTAGTTGTTTCGATCTCTAGCTCATGCAGACCTGACTACATAGTGCTTGTTCATGCTTCTCTTGCTGCTCAAACTATTGCAACAGTTTTGCTGTTGTGTCCCTTACCTTATCTCTAATATCGTCCAAGTCACCCTCCATCAAGGCGATTGGATCTAGTAATGACTTGGAGGCTTTGGTCTTCTTTTGTTGTCCCTCCTTTTCCTGTTCCCTATGTCACTTTACATAGAAATGAGTGCTCTATGATCTCCACCACCCTGTTCTTATTTCTCTTCTTCCTCTATTAGGGGTGAAGGATATTTATGACTTCTGTTAGAGCCGTGCTCTTCTTGCTCTACTTGTTCCTTTGCAGTGCACTCCACTTCTATTCGAGCCTTTTCCTTAGTCTCCTTCTTCCTCTTTTCAGTGAACCGTTGAACCTTCAGTTGGGCCACTTCCTTTTTCTACTTTTCCACAGACTTGCTAGTCTTGATAGCCAAATCTGACACTATGTGCCAATCTATTGGCTATCGCTTGAGGATCGCTAAAATGGCATCATTTGTAGCCAAGTATGGAATATCATACCACTTCTAATTCGAATCCTTCAGCCTCCATATGTAAACACTGTGTAAGTCTGCTTTGAACTCCACGTACCCAGATAACTACTCAAACATGGTTGTTGACAACCACAAATTTCGGCTGATTGTTATGTGGATGGTTGGGTCCATCAACACCCAAAATATTTTGCTTTCGCGAATTCGAACAATGTCCTTTATGTCCCAGAGAGAAGAAAACTTGGCTAATTTTGGTACATCTGTCTCGATTGAAGGAAATTGGCTATCCTCTGTTAACTCCCACATGACCAGCACAATGGATAATAATAGACATGAGTAATGAAAGGTCTTACTTTGGTCCTGTGCCTCTTTGTAGGTCATGAGGAACTCCCTTCCCAGGTAGCTCGCCTAGTTGAATTGTATTCCCTCCACGCACTGAGCTACTAATGAAACCACTGGTGCTGAAACCTCATACGTGTGACACTTTCTCATCACTTTGCTAGCTAAAATTTGGGTGGCCACCTTCACCATAGGGTCAGTAGTACTAGAAATGGAATATTCACACGATTTCTTGACAAGTTTAAACTTTTCCTTCATCTTCTTAGTGAGGTCACATTCGCTCGTATTCCCACCAAATTCTTTTACTGGAGTCAATCCAGAATGAGCTCACAATGTGATCTGATGGATCTGCATATCAGTGATTAGTATTGGCTCAGTCAACCACAAGCACTTGTTATGCGCAAGGCACAACAACTGCTTAATGAGTGTCAAAATTATGGGGGTGCGGTGGTAGTGAGGCACCCATAGCAAGTTCAACAACCATGCCTTGTTTACCTCATTAATCCATTCCATTAGCTCCAGTGCGGTGACACCATATTCCTTGTAGAAGACTTGCTTCATGAAGCTATTAGTAGCTAGGTGGGGAACCAATCAATGTCCCCCAATTCCCAATCTTCAAGCTTCAGATGTGGGATGCGTGCCAAGTGTGGACCTTCAAAATATGTTTTGGCAACAAGGGTGCATTCAGGAGGAATTGTCCCTCATCTGGGTCCTTTGGGTCCTTCACCTTGCCCTAGCATGGAGGGATTTATTTTGATAGCTTCAAAATAGAGTCTACTCCCTCAATATGGATGTCTTCCGTGCCCTCCTTGGCCTTCAGAACTACTACTTTGCATTTCTCTTGTGCGGTTGGCTTTTCTTTTCTCGAAGCTTGTGTATCTAGATGTTTCCTTAGGTACTCATGCACTAGTAGTACCTTCTTTTGTTTATCCTTTTTAGCCTTGGGAGCCTTTCTCGTCATTGTAGGCTTCGGCTTAGGTGACCTTGGTGCCTTAGGCACTGCTATAGGAACATCCATACTCATAAACTCAGGGGCAACTCCCTCAAAGGAAATAGTGCCCTGAGTAATAGCGGTCTCAACTACTATAGACATGACGTAGTTAATGAGGTTTCGATTAGACTCAAGATATTGATCACATACGGGGCTTGCAAGAAAATTCTCAAAGAGATCATGCAATAGACAACACAACTCAGAAATTCAAAGAATGCAAAGTGTTCTCACCGGATGACCAGCTGTAATTTATAGGTAACTTAGAATTCAAATTTGACCACTGCCCCCAAAATATGTCCATAAATGCGAGATTGGCAGCACATTTCCAAAGATTTCACACTTTATTTCAGCCTTAAATTCCTTAAATTTCAATCGCCCACTCCTCATAACCCTCTTCTGGCACTCAAATCATGAACAATGATGGTAATAGTCACTTTTTGGCTATGTTGCATGGTCTCTACCACTATAGCGCAACTCCCTTTACACTTCTGTTGCTATTGTGACATCCTCCTATTTCGCGCATACCCCTGATTGCCTAGCTATACAACTCGGCCATTGTAGTTTATAGTCCCACGCCTCCTTGCAGTTGCTTGGAGTGCTAAGATCATGCGACCACCATATAGTCACTTGGTCAGATCCCCTGTGTATGGCTTCAATTGGGTTCCATTTACCTTTCCTCGAAATGGATCTCCATTCATTATGACAAGTTAAACTACTCCACCATTGGTAACCTCCTTGATAACATGCGGCCCCAACCAACGCATCTGAAATTTCCTAGAAACTTACCAAACTTTCTGTCATATAACAAAATTAAATCATTTACCTTGAAAATGCGTTGTTTGATGTGATGATCGTGTTGTTTTTTTTCACGGTCCTTCTAAACTTGTTCATGCAATCTAGCCAAGAATATATCTTCCTCTAGCTCTGTCAGTTGTGTGAGCCACTTTTAAAAGGCTTGACATTTTTCCATTCCAGTGAATGCGACTATGTGTAGACTGGGAAAAATGTATTCCATCGGCATCACAACTTCTATGCCATAGACTAGCCTGATAGGTGTTTGTCTAGTTAGATTCTTATAGGTAGTTCTATAAGCCCATAACATAGCGGGTACACGCACATCCCAATCATTCCTCTGTGTATTGTAAACCTTTGTCAGTGCATTCTCCAATATCTTATTAAAAACTTCCACCATTCCATTGGCTTGAGGATGATGTGGTGTGTTCTTTTGGTGATAAACTTTGAACTCTTCCATTAGCGTGCTGATCGTTTCATTAAGGAGGTGCGTACTATGATCACTCATCAAAATCTTCTGGCAACTAAACTTGGTCAACACATATTATAGGAACTTTGCTGTTGTTTCCCCTGTATAATCCTTCACTGGCTATGCCTCCGCCCATCTAGTCAAATCCTCAATCGCGGTGATGATATACCACACACCTGTCTTCTTTCCTAGTCGTTGAATCGGTTCTGCAAAATCAATCACCCATTTCTCAAATGGCTATAATGACATCTGCAGATTTAAAGGAAGTGCATCCCTATCTGATGGTTTGTCGATTCTCTGACATGCATTGTATGCCTACAATATGCTTTCAAATCCTTATGCAATGTTGGCCACCATAATCTAGCACGTAAAATATTCTGTGTTGTTGCCTCTCCTGCATAATGGCCTCCCATAGGTCCTCCATGGGTTTCAACTAGGATGCTACTTTGTTCAAAATCAGGCACATAGCATTGTAGTATTTCATCTAATCCCATATTATACAATTGAACTACAATAACAGACAAGTCTATCATGCACACCACTAATTATTTCTTCTATTGACTAGTGTACCCTTCTGGAGTGGTTCTCGTAGTCAGGAAGTGGATGATGTTTGCAAAATGATTGTCTACCATGGGCACTATAAAGAGATGCACGTTAGGCAGTCCTTCCTCCAAATTAGTAGGCTCCTCTCACATTTCAATGCACAATAGATGATCTAGTCCTGCATTCAATCTCGGTGCCTTCACAATTACTTTGAAATCATACTCCTGAAATAGTAGCAACCATCTACATATATCCCCCCCAACGTAGCCAACCCTTCGTGCTCTGTCATCAAATAGTTATTTTTAGCCTTCAACAAATTCCTACTTGTAAAGGCTATCGAGTGATCCAATTCTCCTTCACCAGCCTGCATCAGCACTGCCCCCAACTCAATACATGACGCATCCATGTGCACATGAAATTCCTTCTTCCAATCCGGGAAGACTAGGATTGGCACGATGACCATCTTCTCCTTTAACATATCCAAGCTCCATTGACATTCCTCATTCCAACATAATGTAGCATCCTTCTTTAATAGCTTTTCCATTAGCATGGTAATCTAGGCAAAGCTCTTGATGAACTTTCAATAGTATCCAGTATGATCTAGTGTTGTGCACAACTATTTAACACTCCTTGGGGCCTCCAAGTTAATTATGACTGCGATCTTAGTAGGGTCCACCATTAATCGTTGTTTGCACACTACATGACCCAGAAATATTCTGAAAGGGATGCAAAATAAACACTTCGTCAAGTTTAACGCAATCTGATACCTCTGGCACATATCAAACATCAAGCACAAACTAGCTAGATGGTGTTTTACTAGTCCAAACATTCTCCAAGTGTCAAAGTATACCTCCAAAAACTTGTGGATGAACTCTTTGAACACTGTAATGACTACGTGTGAAATGATTGGCAGCACATTCTTAAGTCCAAAAGGCATTACAATATACTGAAAACATCTCCGCTTAGTCACAAAGGTCATCTTAATCTTATCTTCTGGTGCGATATTGATATGATGGTACCCCAAGAACCCATCAGTGAATGAAAAGTCTTCATGCCTGCCAACATTATCTGGCACTTCATCATAGAACGAAGATGGGAAAGGATTGTGAACACGAGCATCATTCAGCTTCGTAACATCTACATAGATCCTTATCTCATATTTCTGCTTCTTTTCTTGAAATACCATAGGACTTACCCAATCAGACTCCTCTACTAGTTCAATAATACCCACTGCCAACATCTTGTCCAAATCCAAGGGGACATTTTCCTTATACTTAGGATTAAGGCGATATGACCTCTTCTTAATAGGCTTCACGTCTAGTTTCAACATTATTTTCATCACTTCCAAATCACCTATTATCCCCTTCAAGTCTCAAAATTTTGTAGGGAACAGATCATGGTACTTGAGGACAAACTTAATGACCTTATCCATTGTAACATCATCCCAGTTGTCCCCTGTCTTGGCAACTTTCAGCTCTGCCTTTGTTCCAATGTTCACTTTTCTAGTATTCAGTGGCACAGTGATATCTAGATTCTCTATCTGTAGCCCCTCAACTTCACGGTGACATTTTTCCTCTAGGATATTAATGTTCCTTGGATCCTCATCTTCTTCTTCAGCAATCACATTGCAGCACTCCAACGTATGGTGCAACTGGGTGGTCCAATCTGGTTGAATCAAATCCAAAGAATCCTGTGGTATTCTGAAGATTGCTGCATTGACCTCTTGCAATGCTTCATCGATGCACTTGAATCCATTCCCAAAGTTGAATGTCATCATGAATCCCTATCTCAAGATATCCCATTCGTCTGTGTCGCGGTGGAGCTCTATCTCCATGTACCAACTCATCAATATTACATCCAAAGTGTGATAGAACAAATGCACCCACTCCAGTTAAGGTTCTGCTCCATAAGAATCAATCCATTTTAGTAACTGATCGTGCGGGTTGATCCTCCCATCATATTTATCTATCAATTGTACTTTTGGGTAACCAAATTGCACCTTCATCATCATTTTGTATTCGCACCATCCATCAAAATTATCTTTATATGTACCCCGACATCTGGTAGGCGTAGTGCGTAGCACCAAGTCCAAGGCTTGGAAGTGATGCTTCTTTGGAACTTCCCTTTCAAATGCATCCAAAAATTTATCAACAATAGTTAAACCATCATAACATGTCAAACTCCTTACCTTCGATGATACACAGTGCAACGATTTAGTCATCATGTTACAACACAACGTAGATACTTCATGCAACTGATTCTACTAGTGTTCCAATTCCCCATTGGAATCTAATGTGTAGGAGCCTTCTCATTCGCATGCAATATGTCCATCAGCTGTTAGATTCACCCAATCTTGATATCGCACCATTATCTTATAAATTTGTTCCAAGTCATTGTCACTTTCATAATCACGTATCCCTTCAGATAGCATAGTCATTCTACAGGGTCTAAAGGTACTACTATGTGGAGCGATTTTCTTTCAAATGACATCATCTACTTCTTCAAATTGATCATCCCATTCATGTCAATAGCCCAATCGATGTCAATAGGTCTCCCCATTCTCTCCCATGTTTTCTTAGGCAAAACATTCACATTGGACCCAAGATCCAGAATAACTTGGTCCATTTCATATTCGACTATTTGCGTGGTGATCCTCATCTCACGCCCTGTTCTTGCCTTATGCTTACCAATTTTCCTGACCATGCGCAGCCCCCCAAGAGTATTTTATTTACAAACACATTTATTGATCAACTCCTATAATTATTTTACAGCCTTGCTATCATGTAGCATCTTCATACAGGTCTCCAGAAAGATAGTAAGCATGAATGGGTCCATTTCTTCAGATTTCTTATCCTGACTTGTTGGGGTAGGAGACTTAGCAAAGCTTTTCTTCACTTCCATGAAGATTTCTTTCATGTGCTCTAAATCAAACCCTACTTCTTTCTCTGGAGCTTTGCAGACCCATTCACTTTCTTCAAGATGATCTCCCTTATCTTCACCAGTCGTCATTCCACTTCGCAGCATGATATTGCCATTAGGATCGTCTTCACGGGGTTCATCCCTCATCATCTGCAGGTTTTGGGTAGGTTATTGCAACTTTGTCCCCTTTTCATGCATCTTAGCCATTAATACAGGGCAATCTTCTGTCACATGGTCAAGCTGAGTACAGTATCGACATGACATGCATGTTGATTTCATACATTCTCGTGCGTAGTGTCCTAACCCTCCACAATTGTAGCAAATAACTTGTCCCCAACGTCTGGTAGGTCCTCCTCCACCTTGTCGTTGTCCACACCCTTGATATCCTAATTGTACCCCTCCAATGCCTTTATTTGGAGGTCGAGTTTTCATTTGCATCCAATACGTAGAAATTCTCTCCATTATTAACTCATAACTACGACAATTGTGCTCATCATGACTTACTGATTTGTAGAAGTTGCAAAAGAGTTGTTGCAGTATCTGTACAAATTTTTCTAGCAAGTGACAATTATATGTCACATGTTTTCCAGCTACCTGATAGATAGCACACCACAATGTGGGCCCTGTACTTGGCCCTGCTTGAGCTTTTGGCCTTGTTATCCCCTACAATTTCCTAGGCTGAGGAGGAGATCGAAAGAGGTAATCTTGAACCACTTTTAGCTCAGCAGGTAGCCCTACTGAGCTAGAGAGGGATCTCTCAAAGTATTTGTCAATGAATATATGTAAAGAAACAGGTTTTAGGCTAGATATATAAGTACTTTTGACTATTTGTGAATTTAGGATTTTTACATTTGTTGGACGAGGGTTTTGAATAGGTAATTAGATTAGGGCTTCAACTATTCAGAGACAAGTATAAATAGGAGCTAGATATTAGTATGTTATGGTGCACTTAAAGTGTTTGTCAATGTAGCATAGATTTGTGAGCTTAAAAGAGACTAATGAGCATGTGAAAGCATGAAATCATTAGCTTTAGAAGAAATTAAAAACAATTATGAATTCCACATAAATAGAGCTTAAATTCAAGATTCTTGTCTATATAACTGCAAGGAAATTGATAGGAAGAAGCTAATTCATGTAAAGGGAGATGATTTTTCCTTTAGAAACTGATAGTAAGAGGAAGCAAACACCATATACTCATTGAACTAGAGTTCCTAAAATATAGCTGCAACTGCTCTTGTATTAGTTGAAGAAAACATAAACATACAAGCCTACTCCACAAAAGTCCAACCCTTCTCTCTCAATGAGAAATGATACATATAGACTCAATTGAACCACTTCCCCACCTTCAAGAGTCAAATTCCTAGGTGGTGGAATTGATTCCAAGATTCTCTCAACCAACAGGTGAGAGTGAGAAGGTCAAATACAAACATTTCTTGTAGACTTCGTTTTGGATTTTAATTCCTTAATGAGGCCTATTAAAACAAAAAAACAACCTATCATGTCCATTGATTTATGCTCACATCATCTAACCTCGAAATAACTTCAATTACATCAAGAATTTTGACTTTCACCAAGTCAAACTAAAAACTAGGAAATTTATGCAATGAAATTTAAATGAAAAATATAGAAATTTGCAGAAGCACAATATCGGCCTTAGAAGTGCAACACAGTCTCCAGAAGCATAGTGCCTTCAAAGTTTTGCTATTTTTTGTTGAAATTTGGTACCGGAGGACAGGTGGTTCCCTTAGGCTTTGATCTTTGGCCTAAGGAAAAGTGTCCAAAAGATTTTAATTTTTCTCCTAAAGTGACTTTATAATTTTTATAAAGTTAAAATCTAATTTAAAAGTGATTTTAAGTGATAAAGCTACTAAGTCTAATTTTAAAGTGACTTTTATAAAGTCAATGAAAAATTAGAAAGGAAAAGTGATTTTGGAAATAAATGGCTAAGTGGGTCTTTATTAAAGTGGACGAATTAAAAAATAGAATGTGAGATTTAAATGTGCATTTAATCTCAGCCATTGATCTAAATCTATCTTAGCCATTGGATTTAGGGATCACCCAAAAGTCATTTAGGGTTGGGTTAAAAGAGGAAAAGGAGGGAAAATATCATTCATTCTTTCATGAGTAGATTAGAAGAAGGAGAGCAAGAGAGCAAGAGAGATTATTTCTGGATAGAAAGGAGAAAAAGGAAACAGTTTGGCACACACACCAGGTAGCTCTTCAGTAAATCAGAACAGCAGAAAGAACAAGCATACGTTGAAAGAACCAGCAATAAAAGGCATATTTCTGCTCAGTAAACAGTAAAAGGCAAATTTGTTTTTGCACAGAAATCGAGGCAGCTGATTTTTTGCACAAAAATCGAGGTCCGTACAGTCTGTCTGTATCGTCCGTACAGCCCGTTCGTACCTTTCGTACCATCTATCCGTACAGGCATCCGTACCATCCGTACGACCGTCCGTACCATCCGTACAGTTGTCGTGCAGCATTGTGTTACTGTTTGGAAATTTCCAGTGCGCTGTGAAGCTCAGAAATCGAGATAAGTTGAAAATTTGTTCGCTGATTTTTTGCTGATTTTCGCTGAAATTTCTCACTGTAAAAAGGCATTTTCTAGAAATAAAGAAGAGCTCTCAAACTGGTTTTCCCCAAGAGTTGTAGGGGGTTTTTCCAGGGTCACGTTGACCAAAAATATCAGTGTTTTAATGTGTTTTAATGGCTGTTTATTATTGCTGATTTTTATTTCTCCAATTTCCAGCATTCTGTAAATTTTCCGGAATTTGTGTTTTCAGCAAATTTATTTTTTCTAGCCTGTTGAATGTATGTTTATGGGAAAGGGAATTTAACTACATGGGAGAAATAAGGAGAAACTAAAAACCGGGGTGGGAAAACAAATTTTTCTACATGGTATCAGAGCTTGAGTGCTGAAGGGCAGTTTGGGACAGCAAAAGAGAAAAATTACAGCTACTGATTTTTCACTCAGAAAATTTCAGCAAGCTGATTTTTCATAAACAATAGGTTTTATCTTTACTACAGCAGTGCTATTTTTCAGTTTTAGGATAGCAAGATGTCATTGGGATTCAGGGTGGAGGATAGGTTGGATGGGCATACAAATTACAACGTTTGGAAGGAGAGAATGCAGAGTATCTTTGAGGAGGCAGAAGTCTGGGATATCATGGTGCATACCACACAGACCCCTATTGTTGTGCCTACTGATGCTACTCAATTGGCTGCTCATAGTAAAAAGAACAACAAGGGTAAGAGGTTGATTCTAGACGGAATCGAAGACCATTGCATTCCTCATTTGAGAGGAAAGAGTAATGCCCATGAGATGTGGACAACATTGTCCAATCTCTACCAGAGTACCAATGACAACTGGAAAATGGTTCTGAAGGAAAAACTGAAAAACATTAAGATGGGTAATGATAGTGCAGCTGCATATCTCACTAAGATTAATAATGTGAGAGATGAGTTAGTAGCGATTGGAGAGGCCATTCCACCCACTGAGTTGGTGCGGATTGCGGTAAATGGTCTCCCCCGTTCATGGATGAACTTTGCTGATGGGTTTTGTGCTCGTGAGACCCTTCCCACATGGGAGAGGTTTTGGGATGATTGCATTCAGACAGAGATCAGGAAATGTCAGCTTGGGGCAGCCAAGCCAGTTGAGCAGGATGAGGATGTAGCACTGGTGGCAGGAGGCAAGAAAGGGAAAGGGAAGAAGCATGCTTCCACAAGCAGTGGTGGGGGCAAAGGCAAAGGTAAAGGTAAACAGGGAAACACACAGAGGGACTATTCCAAGGTGAAATGTTGGAATTGTCAAAAGATGGGACACTATGCAGTTGTGTGTCCGGAGAAGAAGAAGAAGAAGGGGAAGGACCAGAGTTTGGCAGCTTCAGCAGAGATTGAGGACTTTGCATGTCATTTTGACCGGTAGTTTGCATTCACTATGTGTGAATCCTCTAGTGCAGGATCACCTGCCATACAGGTTCAGAGGGAGCAGGCTTTTCCCTCGATTAGCGGAGCATCTACAGGTATATGGTATGTAGACAGTGGGGCTTCACGTCATATGACAGGAGTCCGTGAGTACTTCTCGGAGCTTTTAGAGAGTGGCACTGATATTGAGGTAGTACTCGGTGAAGACAGAGTTGTTAGAGCAGTCGGGGTGGGGACACTGACATTTCAGAGGGAGTCCAAACCTCCCTTGAAAGTGACAGAGGTTCTTTATGTGCCAGGGATGAGAAGAACCTCATATCTGTCTCAGCTCTGGAGGACAGAGGATATGAGGTACTGTTCAGGGGAGGACAGGTGTTGATGTATCCCAGGGGCGCACCAGCTGAGTCAACTAGAGTGATAAGTGTACGCCATGCAAAGGTGTACAGGTTTGCATTCCAGCCCCTTTTGGCATTGAGTAGTAGTACCGACAGCAGAGCTAGCAGTTCTGAGCAGTGTGAGATTTGGCACCGCAGGATGGGACACATGTATCATGGAGCCTTGAGGACCTTGCGGGAGATCACTACAGGTATGCCAGATTTCAGTACTGATCACTTTGATACTTGTAGAGGATGTGCTATGGGCAAGTTTGCCAAATCCCCTTTTCCCAGCAGTGACAGCAGAGCGAATGGGATACTTGATTTGATACATTCTGATGTGAGCGGTCGGGTGTCTCATGTTTCCTTGAGTGGATATGAGTATTATGTTTTATTCATTGATGATCACTCCAGGAGGACCTGGATTTATTTCTTGAAGACCAAGAGTGAGGTCTTCAAGCGGTTTCAGGAGTTCAGAGCTCTTGTGGAAACACAGACAGGTCGGAAGATCAAGTCCCTAAGGTCGGACAATGGAGGAGAGTACACCCTTGGAGACTTTGTTGACTATTGTGCGGAGGCAGGCATTAGGAGGGAGTTCACTATTCCTTACAACCCCCAGCAGAACGGGGTTGCAGAGAGGAAGAACAGATCCATCATAAGGGTTGCCAAAGCCATGTTACATGATTAGGGGTTTCCATTGTTTTTGTGGGCAGAGGCCTGCAACATAGCTGTTTACTTGTAGAATAGGAGTCTGCATCGTGCCTTGGGGCACATGACTCTAGAGGAGGCTTTCTCTGGGAAGAAGCCTCATATTGGTCATCTTCATATCTTTGGATGCATTACATACTCCTATATACCCAAAGAGAAGAGGACCAAACTAGAGCCCACCACAGAGAAGGGTATCTTTGTGGGCTACAGTGAGACCTCAAAGGCCTTTCGGATTTACATTTCTGCATAGAGGAGAGTTGTTGTCAGACGGGATGTGAAGTTCGAGGAGGACAGGGCCTTTAGGAGATCACGGGAGTTAGAGTATCTGGATCAACCAGACCCTCAGCAGCAGTTGAGTCAGTCGCAGGGATCCAATGGGCAGGGATCAGGAGGATCAGGAGGTACATCTATGAGGATATCAGGTCCATCAGTGAGTAATGGCTCACCGAGCCAGAGGGGTGGTGCTCCAAGCAGGTCACAGAGTAGTTCACTAGGGAGTCCACTGATAGAGAGTTCACACGTTACCTCAACTTCTACAGGTTCAGGTGCAGGCAGGAGGACAGCAGACAAACAGTCAGGAGTTCAGGCTACTGATGGTGATGAGGAGGAGGAGTTTCATTCTCCTATGGAAGAAGCATGCTCAGGGAAGAGGAAACCCAAGTGGCTTCAGGACACCTTGAGAGATGCCACATCTGTGTTGGGTGTGGAGCCTAATTATCTTCTATATTCAAAAGTACCGCCACATTGGACCCCAGTTCAAAATGGGGGCGGCAACGCCGCCCGTAAAATATTCGGTGCAGGGGGGGTCCAGGGGGG
>APFE030806039.1:0-13279 GCA_000404065.3 Pinus taeda | reverse complement strand
ATAACTAAACATTCGATAATGGAAGTGTAGTGTATTCTAACACAACAACATTCCATTTTCTATTTGGAAAAAAAAATTATAATTTTCATTATTTTTCACATATTCATATTTTTATGTATGTTTATATTTAAAAGTATTAAAAATACATTTTATATTTAAAATTACAATTTATAATGTTGAATTTATTTGTGTATTAAGAGTTTCAAAAATATATGATGTAACCCAAATTCCAATTCCAATAAAAGAAAAGCTAAATCTATTTGCATATTAAAATATATTTTAAAAATTGAGACGTCAAAGTGTATTCCCCATCCGGGAAACATTTACAATCCGTCATTTGACAAATCTGGAAAGAGGTGAATGTTTACGTTAATTTCTATGAAGCAAAATTCTTAATCTAGTTTTCTGGGGCTACGGGTATCTATGATCAATGTCTTGGTAACCATAAGAGAAAAATTCAGTTCGTAAGTTAATTTCCTCTATGGTAAAAAATAAAATTAACACAAAGTCATTATAAAGACACAATTTTTGAGTTCAAAAATATATTCCACAAAGAAAAATGTTCATTACTTACTGTAACATGTTACAATATAAGTATTATCAAAGGATTTCAACTTAAAAAATGATGATACACTAAACAGTCTCTCATCCTTCGCTATTTACATGTATTCCTCCTTTAGCCTTTCCCTCAAAAGTATAATTTCATTAAATGAATGTTGCTCCAATGAAAATAGATCCCCTACAGTGAACACATAGGAAGCTAGAGCATAGGTCATTATTCCATACAAGATAAATTGTGGATTCTCTAAAAAGTGAAGAAGCCCAGGTCATGTATGAAAGTGAACCATAAATTAATTTATTTTCCTTAAACTATTAGATATATAAAAAAGTATTGATAATTACACAAAATATGTGGAATACGGAAAGAATAAACAAAGGCATATATGATTCCTAATATCCTATGCTTCTCAAGTACACATAAAAAAAATACATAAGCTTCGTATTCAGGAAAAACCTTTGACGTTAACCCAAAACCTTCTAAATCAATGCTAATTAGATGAAACCAGTCATTCCCGAACAAATGGTTCATTAAACAATAAAACTAGAACTATAAGTGTTTAAGGGACTAATAAAATTTTTAAACAAAATAAAAAAATATTTATCTCCATAAATGCTTCAAATTCTTGGCCAATATATCAGATTTAAATGTAAAATAAATTTCACTTACTTCAATGACTATATTTCTGTAGAGAGGAAATATTCCTAAATGAATTACTTATCATTTAATAGTAGGATATTATGTATGTGAAGAGTTCTATTTTGGATTCATGAGACTATAGCTTTCATTTCCAACAGTGGAGAAGAGAGTGCCAATTTACTATTTGAATTTAGGACATGAACCTTAAATTAACTTTCATATCTCCACATCCACCTACACCATCTAATTGTCCAATTGCACCTCCTCCTCCTCCTCCTCTCCTCCAACTCAAATTTCTGTAACTTTGAGGTGGGTCCTCTAAAGTTTTGACAAGAACCTCAAAGTTGTTGCTTGTGGAGGGGATGGAGGCAACATGCTGCTGGGGTTTTTCCTGGAGGAAGGCTTTTTATGCAATGTTTTGCAATTTGTGACCTTCGTGAAGCCATCATGGTCCGACTTGCCTGAGGGCTCAGAGGTTTGAGTTTTAGCATTAAGAGGACAATCCTGAAAAAGATGTCCATGTGCATGACAGTTACGACAGCGAAAGAGTACATGTTCAAAATCCAATTTTTGGATCCATTCAAAGTCATCATGGAAGAGACTTACTGAGTCGAGAAGGGCTTTGCCCAGGTGCATGAAGGCACAAATGCAGGAATGCGCGATTTTTCCCTGAAATTCCACGCTCTAGCGCGATTTCTCCCTGAAATTCCGCGCGAATCGGTCTTCTGGCGCGACTGTCAGTGCAAAATCCACGCCAATCGGCCTTTTTGCTCAGGAAAAAAAAAATCTGAGTCCGAGCGAAGTGTTCTGCAGTCCACCTGCTCAATCGAGCACAGAGCTCTCATGTACACACACAGCCACACAGGCAATTCTGCCACACAGGCAATTCCGCCACACAGGCAACTTAGCTTCTACAGGCACTTCAGCCTCACAGGTGACAAAGATCAGGCTCACTCAATCTGAGCCCTGATACCAAGATAAAATATGCACTGAATTTAAAAAAGAGATGTAGCTCTCAGGTGTGGCTTGCACCTCGAGACTACACTCACAAAAATTGAGAGATTTCTCTCGTTCACTGTATTGCACCTCAATCAAAAGATTACATCATTAAATACAATACTAGGAAATAGAAAGTTGCACCCAAACCCCATAACTATAGGAACTAATCCTAAACTAGGGAGAAAGTTACAAAAATGTAACCATTTTCTCCATTAATAATAAAATAATATTAATTATTCTCAAGTAGAGGTTCATGCAAGGAATATTGTAAGGCTTCAAATCATGGCAATAAATTTGTAAACTTGTAAGCCGACGGCATGTATTTCGATAATGCTATATTTACATTTGCGAAAAATGGATATCATGGTGACATAAAATTTTGATACAGAGAGACATTCATGGGTTGAAGCAACAGATGGTGCAGCAGGATTTCCACGCTAAAGGGTCATGCGAGTAATATTGTAAGGCTTCAAATCATGGCAATAAATTTGTAAACTTGCAAGCCGGCTGCATGTATTTCGATCATGTTATATTTGCATCTGCGAAAACTGTAATATATGGCATATGCTATATACTTGTGCGGAATATTTTATTTCCCATCTCGTGGTTTATATTAATCCATCGATAAACATATATTGATTATTAATCTAGTGTATTTATTATGTATGGTATGTGAAAAAGCCTATCCAATACATTGAAATTTTCAATTCTATGGAGCCTTTTAGACTAGCAGATGCAGGTCTTTTAACCCGACAGATGGACGCTTAAGTCATCCAAGTCCATTCCTCTTAATCTTGCGGATGCACACTTAAAGTCGCCTAGGTCTAGAACTTTTAATGCTATGGACGCATACGTTAGGGTGGCTGGGGTTTTTGGACCTGTCATATCATTAACAATATTCATTGATTTCATAATATTGATTTCAAGAGTAAAAAAATTATACTATATGAAAATGTAAAAAACTTTAATATTTTCTATTATATAATATTAGATATAGAAAAAAGAAATCACGGCAGATGCAAAAGACAATTCAACTCATAAATCTTCCACTAACCAAGCTTGATTGAGTATGGATATCTATATGAAAACATAAAATGTAACGAAAGAGTAAAATATATATTTAGGTTTGTTTAATTGAAAGCGATATAAAACGAGACACTGCGAGGTTTAAATTTTTTAGGGATTGATTATTATTGCTCGATGGCCAGTTTATGAAAGTCTTTATGTTTATAGTTTTGGGATTGTTCGTTGCCAGTAGTGAAGGCCAACATTTAATATTGGGCGGCTGAAATGTTGAATCCTCTCCTTTGAAATTTCAGGTACCCCCTCATGAGTCTATTTGGAAATTCTAAGTGTGTGTATCACACCCCAAATAGTAAGAAAATAATGAATCTCATTAGTTTTATGTCTTCCAACCTCATCTAATTTTAATTTTTTAAAATTTTCATTGGACTTTCATTTATTTTGAAAATTACACAAAAATATTTTTTAAGAAGCGAAATAATTAAGGTTTAATCCATCGGAGACAAAAGGCACCTAGAGTAAATGAAACAAGAAGGGCTGCGGGGCAGCTAGTCCTTGCCCCAGCCCGCAGCGTATCTTCCCGTAAAAGTATGAGCGAAACGTGGCGGTTGCTGCCTCCTCCGTCGGGATGCCTGTTCGCGAAGCATAGTTGCTATTGTTTCGCTAAGCATAATTGTCGTAGATCTCGAAGTCTTTTGTGAACAACATGCATTGGAGCTGTTATACAGTGGTACATGATGCGGCAAACCCACTGTGAGTTGCTTTTATTTTGTGCCCTAAGTACAGTGATATATTGGAGAAGCAAATCCACTGTTAGAAGAAGACTTGTTGGGCCAAAAATCTGTGAATCTGGAGCTGGTTCTGCAAGTGAATCTGGAGCAGTGGAAGATCTTGTGAGCAGCTGAAAGAACCTTAGATATTGGTGTCTTCAGATAGGATGCGCAAAGATAGTGGGCGTATGTACACAAGATCTGGAGAGGTAAACCCTGTATCTGCTTGAAAATTTTATAATCTCTAAAGATTTTCGGCTTCAAAAGATCTTTTTCTCATATCCAAAACGTATATGTTTCCCCTAGATTCATCATCTTTTCTAGTGTAGCTTAGCTTTTATTTGTGTGCATCCTTGCGGTTTCTGCGCTCACTTGTCTAAGTGCTATTCTCAGACTTTTTTAAATACAAAATTGTCATCTGTTTTGGTTAGATCTTTTTTTTGCTGATACTATATCTGAGTTTTTTCTTATGTCCAGGGTTTTTTTTAATACAAATTATCCTCGATTCTGGTTATTACGAACTATTGCTTTTTAATATGCTGCACAAAAGTTGAATAAATATTACGAAATGAACTCTGTTTTTTAATACGCTGCGCAGAAGTTGAACATGGGCTGGTAGGAACAGATGGTTATGTTGTCGTTGAAATCCATGAACGTGAGGGCAGGAAGTGTGTAACCACCTTCAGAAACATTGACGAGAGTTTTAAAAAGGAAGAATTCTGCTGCATTAAGGGCAGTTTGATAGATCTGAGCAAGTTCATTATTCCGATTAAGGGCGACCAGCCGGCTTTGATCAACTTCATGTGGCTTCTATTTAAGGACAGTATATGTTCCTTTGAACAAATAACCACAGTAGTAGATGTGGATTTTATTTAATGACAATATCTGTGGATTCTATTTAAGTAGTATAGTATATGTTTAATTTTTATTTTAGAATTGGACTGAGAGAGAATTTTTATTAGTGGTAAATATTTGATTTTTATCTTAAAACTAGGGAATTGATTTTCAGAGAATCAACATGATTATTTTTTATCTTTTTTAATTATTAATGAAAATTTTAAATTGCTTTAGTTTAATGATAAACAATTTATTTTTATTTTAAAACAGAAAGATTGATTTTCAGAGACCGGATCCAGAAGGTCGCGACTCCATGCAAGAAAGGGTGATCTTGCTACTCCATGCTCCGATGACACCTGGCAAAGCCACAACCCTCAAAGCACGACACTTGGTCAATATGCATTCAAATGCCCATGCAGGCTGGTAGAACGCTTAGTTTTATACTTTTGGTCACGTTTCAAGCTGCTTCTGCTATTTTTTCTGCATATTCAAATCCAATCTTTACAGTTTCCCGAGGATCTTGCGCAGGGTATGCGAATCACATACATTTTCTTCTGAAAAATGGAAGGAGAAGAGCATGAATTGTCCGTTGAGGAGATTCGAAACAGGGACCTCAGTCCAGAGCAAGTCTTCAACGACATGCCGGGCTCTGATAGCTCGCGGAGCTTTAGCTGCGGAAATATATTGGAAATCATCAAGCATTGTGTTGCATACGAGTGCATGAGAGTTCGCGCTCAGCCGCAGAGTAATTCTTTAAATGGAGAAGAAGGAGCAGAGTAGGATAACTTCGGCTACAGAAAGGCTCATTGCTTCTCTTCTTATTACACTGTTTTTGTGGCGCGTCTAGCAATTATGGTACGTTTTTCTTTTTCACTTCTGTAAATTAGTACAATTCACACCGGTATCTGGCATTCTAAGGTAAAGATATGTATCTATTTATAACCCAACCTGGTTTATGGCAAGTATGTTGTGTCGCCACAGACTTACAGTAGAAATGCCCCCCTGCTTCCACGGTTGCTTTGGCTTTAGCCTTTAAAACAACTAAACATGCACAGCAGCAACAAGTGACAAGCTATCATTCTTTTTGGCACCTTACCATCTTAGAAAAGCCATTCTAATGTAGTGTTGATGCATGAATTTGCAGACAGCGGATAGTAATAATGATGCGCATGGCTTTAGCCAAATGAGTTCGGGAGTACTTGAGATTTTAGGCCATTCAAGCATTGCGGCGCTCATCGCAGCAGCCCTTTGGCTTGTGGACCCTACATTAGCATTCAAGGTGTGTACATAAATACTGCCAATATATGTAAATATGTATAATGTGGGACGCATTCCATTTGTAATTGGAAACGGAATTGAATACGTAGGTCTGCAATTTGTACTGTAAATGGAAATCACAGCCCAAATTCCATTTGTACATTTATTCTTCTAAGCGTTTCTCAAGATTGTTTCTCTTACTTGCCAGTTTACAGTTGCATTTTCACTTATAAACTAACGGATATCCATATTAAACCGCCTAAAAAACAATATGTTGTGTCGCCACAGACTTCCTGTTCGAGCGCACAGCTTCTGGTTCTGAGCACTTAGGAATGGCGAATGCTCTCTGTTACACCGTTTTCGTTCGTCGGTTACTTCTTGCAGGGTGGAGCGGGCAGGAAGCCACCGCCGATAGCTATGGTGCAGGGTGGAGCGGGCAGGAAGCCACCGCCGAGAAATACTGTTCACTGCTCTCTGGATTAAATGGATAGGGATCCAGAGGTATTTCAGCTTAGAGCTTCGGAAGATTGATAGCAGCGCAGAGCGTGTAGGCAGTGAGTTATGAAGACATAGACAGAGACTTGGGATTGAGAAGAGTTATGATGAATGAGATAATATAGGTTGGTTACACTCTCTCGAAAAGCGTCTAAATTCTCGAAGGAAAAATGGGTTGATTAAATTGCCAAAGAAATGGCTTAAGCAAGTGAGAAACCAATGAAAAATTAGTGAAACAAAGGGCGAGAATTGTTGGGCTCTACAAAATTCCACCGCAAAAAAAAGTCCTTGGAACGCTTTCTCCAGAAGCGCAAGGATTAATATGTCATTTGATATTATAAATTTTGTATTTTTATTATTAGGCCGATAGGCCTTCCTATGCATCAACAATTGTCAACACTTTTAACCTGAACCGTTTGATCAAGTTTGACAGTTTCAACCGTTGATTTGAAGTTGAATGCTTTTTCTAAATATATGATTTGCCTTCTTTTCACCTCCAATTCTACTGTGCATTGAACCTGGTCCTTTGAGTTGCATTACTGCTTTTTCCAATTCTTTTCACTCTCAAAGATATTTTTAAAAGATATTTCACTGCTTTTTTTACAGTTGTTGAACTGTTTGATCCATGATGACCAAGACTCGATTGGTATCTTTAAAATTAGATAACCTTAAGGCCAAGGCCAAACATGAGGATGGCAATGAGGTAAAATATACTACTTATGAAACGCTATCTGGACACATTTGGAGATCAATGAAGATCAAGAAAGCAAAAAGTATGTTACTGTAGGCAGTCGTAAGTTTTTACTCCGCCGCCTATGGCAGTCGCAGGGGACCTGACCTCGAAGCCTCTATATTATGCTGCAAGTATCATTCACGAAGCTTTGGTCCGGATGGATGATGAATACCTGCACTCCGCTTTAGACTATTTGCAATCACACCCTGATTTGAATGCTTTAATTCGAGGATCTCATACATTAAGGTCTCCTAATCTTTGTATCAATTCTTGTTCTCGGCTGCCTCTTCACGATGCAGATTTTGGTTGGGGAAAGCCAATTTATATGGGTCCGGCCATCATTGCTTTTGAAAACACAATTTGTATTTTGTCTAATCCTGTCAATGACGGAAGTTTGACAGTTGCAATCAGATTGCGGGCAGACCATATGGACCCTTTTAAGAAATTATTGTATGAATTCTAGAAAGATATAAGAATTATAATTAGGTTGGGTGACTGGTTTAGAATTAGGATAAATGGCAGGGGAGGTCAAATTTCATTGGACAATGTCAGGGATTATTGCTCAGGGGGACAATGCTTACGTTTTATGTTGAAGATGGAAGTTCGTCTACTGTAATAAGATTGCTGGTCTGTTTTGAGAAATTGCTGTATGAATTATATAAGAATTATAATTAGGTTGGGTGACTGGTTTAGAATTAGGATCAATGTCAGGGAAGGTCAAACTTCATTGGACCTTCAGGGATTATTGCTTAGGGGTACAATGCCTACGTTTTGTGTTGAAGATGGAAGTTCGTCTATTGTAATAAGATTATTGCAGGTAGATCATATGGTCTGTTTTGAGAAATTGTATGAATTTTAATGATGGGAGTCCTTAAAGGATAATAAGATATTTTCTGAGACTATCAATGAAAATGATAATAAGATTGTCATTGAATTTTCTTTTCTTTAACCTTAATATAATTTTACAAGAGAAAATATAGTTAATAGTATGCAAAACAGTCTAATTCTTGTTGAATATTAATGGCCACGGGCTCTGCCAATATCAGTGCACATATTCTAACAAGCAGTGGGGTGTCAAGGCAGTAGATGGGGACCGTTTGTTGCAATTGATTTCAGCCTGCAAACCTTTTATCTCTACAACTATCAAAATATCAATCTGCAGTCATTAATACTCTTATCCCTTTTTAGCAATAGGCTTAGAAAATGAGGAAGAAGAGCGTTGTAAGGCCTGGCTAAAAAGAAAAAATAATACCTAGAAAGGAGGAACCTTCCTTATATTTGATTTCTCCTACACCGTCTTGATTCTTTACCGTTTCAAGATTTTCAACAAAATGATAAAATGTTTTCCATGGGATTTAAGATTATCAATCAACAGTAGATTAACAATTCAGAATTAAAAAACATCGTTATAATAGTAAACTGTAATTTATATTTATTGCGTTGAGATGGCTAAAATATATTCTGAATTAAAAATTAATATTAATAAAATATAAATATAATATATTTTAATTAAAAAATTATATTATGATAAATTTGTTTTTAATAGAAAAATAATAATTTTAATATATAATATAATATATTATATATATATAAATTAAATATAATGATTTATTTTAATTATTAATATTTTAGAAAATTCCAGAAAAAAAAATAAGTTAGAATTAATCATTATTATTTATTTATATATATATTATATATATCTTGTTAAATGATGAAAAAAGAAGATATAAAACTATAAATGTGACATATATATATATAAATAATACTATAAATTTAATATCTATATTTCTATTCTATATATAGAATAATATCTAAAATGTAATAATATTATTATAATAATAAAATATTTTCAATTAACAAGGGGACTTGAACAATTAAGCTAACTTTAAAGATTTTAAAATAACATTATTTCAAGATAACTCCATAAGTTTAAAGAAGCTTTTATAGAAATTAAAGTTGGTGGAATGATAAAATACTTTTTGCTTTCTATTATTAAAGTTAATTTTTTGTGAAATATTTCCAATGATAAAATACTCCTTGCTTTCTATTATTAAAGCTAATCTTTTGTGAAATATTTCCAATTATAAATATGGTAATCATTTTTTGAAATATTTCCAATTATAATATTTATAATTATTACTAAAGTTAAAAAATGTATTAAATTAATTAAATATTATATTAAAAAATTCAAACAATTTTGAATTAAAAATAAATAAATTTAAAGTATAAGGGAAAAAATTTAATGTTTTAAAACTATAATAAGCTATAGGAAACAATAAAAAATGGATATTTAAAATCATCCAAGTTTTATTATATAAATTTGCTTCAAATTTGCCCAAATTTTATAGTATTAAATTATTTGATTTTAAAAATCACCAAAATTTTATAGAAACTATATAAAAGTATTGGAAACTCAAATATTTTTATAAAAATATCACTAAACATTTTACAGTGTACATATTAGAGACAAATAAAATTCACAAATTTTAAAAATTCCCTTGCATAATATCGGTTAATTTAACAAATTAGAAAGTAAATTAGAAAAGTAAGTAAATATCAATTAAAAATCGTCACTTTTTATTTAAAAAAAAAAAGATTGAGAACAAAAGGTTTTATGGGGTTCATTTCATTGATGCACATGTTGTTAAATTTATTATATTATTAAATAATGAATTTATGGAGAATATTTAGGCCTATAGGCCTTCCTATGCATCAACAATTGTCAACACTTTTAACCTGAACCGTTTGATCAAGTTTGACAGTTTCAACCGTTGATTTGAAGTTGAATGCTTTTTCTAAATATATGATTTGCCTTCTTTTCACCTCCAGTTCTGCTGTGTCTTGAACCTGGCCCTTTGAGTTGCATTACTACTTTTTCCAATTCTTTTCACTCTCGAAAGATATTTTCAAAAGATATTTCACTGCTTTTTTTTATAGTTGTTGAACCGTTTGATCAAGTTTGAAAGTTTCAACCTTTGATTTGAAGTTCACTGCTTTTTCCAAATATATGCTTTGCCTTCTTTTCACCTCCAGTTCCGTTGTGCATTGAACCTGGCCCTTTGAGTTTCATTACTGCTTCTTCCAATTCTTTTGTCACTCTAAAGATATTTTCACTGCTTTTTTCTTGACAGTTGTTGTTGCTGTTCTTCTTCCCTGGCTTTTGGCAATCACTGTTCTTCTTCCCGGGCAAATGAAAGAACCGATTTCGTTTTGCAAGATCCGATTCGGATTCAATAATTAGAAAAGTGATAGCTGCAGGTTCGGATTCAAGAATTTCAAAAGCCCCAATTGAGGCAATCGTTAGACTTGATCGGCCCCAATCTTAATATACCAGGTAGGAGAATATGTTCAGATGCTGTAAGAGCTGTGAATTTGTCAAATCAAGATATGACCAGGCTGAGTTCTATGAATCAGGCCTATATCTCTAAGCAGCAATAGATTTTGCAAAACCCCTTTCCACCCAAGTTCTACATGCAAGACCCGAGATCCGATTTCGTTTTGCAGGGCTGCTGGCAAATGAAAGAACCCCACGGGGATCAGTAGCATCAAACCCTCTACTTCTTGCACGCGGGATCTTCCAAGATGCAATAGCACATGAGTGTCGTTGGTCCAATGGGCCGACCGGTGCCGGGAAGCAGAGGGTATTATAACCCCTCGTAGAGGATGACTCGACCCGTGTAGGTTTGCAATCTTGAAGTAGCGGCGCCGTTATCAAATACCATGGCCATCATTGAGGAAGGTTCATACCTCACAGAGCCACAGAGGACGAGGATTAAAATTCCTACCTTTGAGAAAGGTTCAGACCCCACAGAGCCACAGAAGACGAGAGTGAAAATTCCTGCTCTTGTTTCCAAGGTGGCACGGGAGCCCATAGCCATCGATAAAAGAATTGTTTACAAACCCACTGCGCCTGTTCCTGTTGCAGATACAGAGCCATACTCATATCATAATTCTGTCTATGAACCGACTCCCCGACAGATATACTACATGCAGGTACCTCCGGCCATGAATCCTCAATATCAGTTGATGAGTCTTGACCTGTGAATACCGTTGAATTTCATGCCCCTTCTTCATAAACGCCTTAGGAGAAGCTGGAATTAGCAGAGTTAATCCGCCTTGCTAACCTCCGCAGGTTGGGTTACAGAGGACAATGGTAACCCATATATCTATTGCATATACTGTCAGCCTCCCTCTGGATAATTAGCGTGAGCAAAACCATATTTTGAATACAACTTGGAAGAGGGTTGGCTGAGAATACCCAATTACCTGCCATGGTGAGGGATTATATGTAATATGTATCCACATTGCAAACTCTTGTGGATACCAATGGAGCAACTGTGTGTTAGTGAACATTACTAACTGGTTTATAATGAGAGTTGGCCTGCAGATCAGGTGAAGACACTGACTGTATTCAGGTGAATTACCATGGATAAATCTTTAGCTTGGTAATCCACCTGGAGTTTGATGAATTTTGCTTTGGTTGCTCATTTTGTTTGTTTATTCTGGTATTAATGAATGATTTCCTTGTCAAGGCATCGAAATTTTGGGTCGTTGGGGCTTAATGTATTTCTTTCTAATATAACAAGGAAAATCCTAATATTTCACAAGGAAAATCCTAATATTTCTGTTTGGCATTTCATTTAAGCTGTTGTGAGTTAACAGATTTATCTAATATTTCACAAGGAAAATCCTAATATTTCTGTTTGGCATTTCATTTAAGCTGTTGTGAGTTAACAGATTTATCATTAATAGTAATGATAATTTAAGGTCATTATACTGTTATCTTGAGGTTGGAAATTATTTGGATTATGTGATGAGGGATTTTTTTTATATCACAATTTTATTATTTGGTTTACATAGTTGTATGTTTGTTTTTTTTAAACCTGTGATTTTTAACTTATATTTAATTTTCACATGTCCATAATGTTAATGAGCATAAAATAATTCAATCCTCTTTAGAGAAAAGGTAAATTTACTTGTTGACTATAATATCCATAATGTTAATGAGCATAAATTAGTTTAATCCTTGTTAGAAAAAGGTAAGTTGACTATAATGTCCATAATGTTAATGAGCATAAATTAATTCAATCCTCATTAGAAAAACGTAAGTTGACTTGTTGACTATAAATCTAGAACATGGAAACAAAAGTCTCACATATTCATATTGTGTGACTTTTAAAGACATAGGTGACAAACTACCATCATAATCCTAAAAGAAAGTGAGAAGTAATCAAACAAAGTAATAAATATACATTTGCATGATAATAATGTTTTTTTGTTTCCATGATGTGTCTCCGCAGCCCACTTCTCTCATTGGCATGCAAGAAATCAAGGGCCCTAATTACCTTACAATCACCTTCCATCCATATTGTCCTCCATCATCTTCATTATGCATATAATCAAGAAACTTTCCTTTTTTAACTCACCTTCTTAAGTTTAATCTTTTTCCTTTTTTCTAATATTATGTTTTGCCTTTTTAAATGCAATATACAATTATGGTTTTCAATGAAATATATTGGTAGGGGATAGTCATGGTGGTTATTGCCTTGGTCACTAGCAAGCTTCATATATTCTTGGCCATATATAGAGGTTTCTTGATTTTGGGTAATTAACTTAATCTAAAATGAAATAAGACATTCAATGTGTTCCTTGTAATATAGATATAAACAAAACATCTGAAGAAAAGTAATTGCACAATGATCCAGTCCAAGAAAACAAAGTATTCCACAAACCAATTAACTCTTCTAGAAAAATTCAACAATTCCAATTTAATAATCCTATCGGCCTCACTTTGTACCTTTTGGGACAATTGCTAGTATATATATATATCAGTGTGTGTTCGTCAACATAAACCTTTCGGTATGGTGAGTCAACATAAAATTAATGTACGGGTGTGAAATTTTATGTCAATACAGTGCATTGAAAAATAAAAATAATTAATATTATATATATAATGAAAGCGGTGCA
>APFE030806037.1:29907-73636 GCA_000404065.3 Pinus taeda | reverse complement strand
AGATTCTTCTCAAAATAATCAGAATTAATTAAGTCATGGTGAGAATGTCCTAGAAAAGTACATAGATCGATTTCTAGTTAATCCTATCCATCGATTAAGATTCAATCGTGGTCGTTGAAGTCTCAAGGGAGCATTATAAGAAGAAGTTGATGGGGCTTGGAGAAGAAACACAAAAAATCATTTGAGCATTCCATTTTGCTAGGAAATCGATCTCCAAAGTAACAACATTCAATTTCCAGAGGTGATTAAGTGAGGTTGATGCAGTGGGAGAGGGGCAGAGATAATGAGGTCGGAGGAAACTTTTCCAGTTAAGGTGAGTACATTGCAGAGAAGCGGTGATTGCCATAGAGAGCCAGTGCAGAGCCCTCTTGGGGAGATTTTTGTTTTGTTGGGGAGAAGTCGAGATTCTAAGCATGAAGCTAGGCAGAGGCTACGGAGCCAAAGAGTATCAGTTTCCCAAACATCAGCTGATGAGACAGTGAGAAGAGACACAATTTTGATCTCGTGGGATGTAGTAACTACGTAGGCTAACATAGTGACTGTGCAAAGGGAGTAAGGAGCAACTCATTTCGAGCTGAGGTCATTGTTGGATCACCTTTGGAGTGAGAATTTTTTCTCACAAGTTATTATTGCCAGTTATTTCTTTGTTTGGATTGCTAGTTTAAGCATCCATAGGCTGTACTCATATTTTCACTACTGCATAATATTAAAACCCTCAATTGTTGCACTGGTTTTCCCAAGTTGAGTTTTTCCCGGAGACTTAGTCCAAAAATAAAGATGTATTTTTTGTTTTTGCATCTATTTCTTCCAGCTTTTTTATTTCTTCCGCTATATTTTTTTGTGAAGGTTGCAGTGTATTTGTTTCAATATTTTTCATAGCACACAAAAAATAACTTGTTTAATTAAATTAACAGATAAAATAAATAACATCAGCTATTGCAATAGGATTCGGGGTTAGCAAAATTTTCACATTGTATCAGAGCACAAATTATAAGCCAAAGAGCTCAGTAGCAGAAGGGAAGAGGAATTTCATAGCTCTGTGTAAGAAGCAATTAGAAACCCTCAAAGGAAGCGCAATTTCTTAGCCAAGAGGGTCAATTTCTTGAGGAAAAATCGATTTCTCTGAGAGAGCAATAGAGAAATAGGATTTCTCCAGTTTGAGGATTACCAGAGGCAGAGGGAGCAACCAGTAGATTTCTTTGCAAAGAAGATCTCTAGTTGGACACAGTATTTTGCAGTAGTTGCTAGTGCAAATTAGTGTCAGGGGGAAGAAAGAGCACACACTGAGGGAAATTTTCCTCAAGGGACTTCTAGCCTCAGAAGTTTGATTTTCTCTTGCATATCAATAGTAATTGTGAGCATATTTACTCACTCCAACAAGGAGCGCGTAGAGCCTAGCAGTAGCTGAGAAAAAGAGAAGAGGAGGATTTCAACTTATTTTGCTTAGATGACCACTGTCGGACTATGAGATCAAGACATGTTGGATGGTGCTTCTAACTATGTCATCTGGAAGGAATTGATGTCCTTCCTTCTAGATGAATATTGCCTGAAGCCATTCATATATGCAGTGGTATCTATCCCCTGCACGGATATATATCAGTTGAAAGAATATCGAAAGTGTTATCACTCAAGTTGTCCCTAGGCTCCTGTAGGGATACGGCCGAGGTAACCACAAACCAATCTTTGGACTGCAAGTTCTAGCCCACCTGCAATCAGAGAGGGATCTCTCTTAATGATTTAACTTTGTTGATGATTTTTAGGCTAGCTTTTTGGTTCAGGGGTTTTGTTTGGGTTTGGATGGAAGGTAAATGCTTTCAGGCAGAGAGGCAGTTCATGAAGTGATAAGTTTCAAACCATTGGCCATGGACTCATGGGTTAGGATTACTAGTTTGTTTTCTTGGTCATAAGAGAAATATGAAGCAGGATAGTTGCACATAACACAATCTTCAAACTGAAGGATGAATGATATGTAAGGAATGAGAGGCACTTAAGAATCTCTCACTCAGCTTAACAGAGGGAAGGATGATCTCTATCTAGGGGCAATGAAGAATCCCTGGATAACAGTCATGCGTGAGAAGGTTAAGGTGAACATGAGCCATGCGGAATTCATATTTATGCCTAAATAGCGGAAAACATAAAGAAACAACAGAAATTGAGCATAGAGTGTATTCAAACAAATTCTAAGTTATTCTTCTTTTCTGCTGTTTAGACGATAACTTATGAAATGGAAAACAGAGGTAAGAAGCACTTATTGAATTATGTAACAGCACGAGAATTCCATAATCACTCTTCAACCGGTAAACACAGTGAACAATCCATTCTCCAAAGCTCATAAGCAATCTTTGATTATAGAAACTATCAGGTATTACAGTGCGAGTCTCTCCTGGAGCAAAATCAGCTAAAGATAGTTTGCTGACCACCAACCACCCAACCCATCAATACAATATTGAGGGCTGCTTTTATAGTGCAAATATCTCAAACTATTTATTACAATTGACCTAAAACAGGTCTACAAAAGAGTTTTCTAAATCTAAAATTGTGCCAAAATTAAATGCAGGTAAATATCTATTGAACTTTGTCAGAGGTAGTTGGATCAAAAAGAGTGCAATGTGGCCTTTGGAGGCTCGATGCAGTACTGCTGGAATAACTGTGCTTTGGATTTGCAGCTCTGTTCTGTTGTGAGTTAAATGTGCAATAACCATGATTTGAGAGTTCTGAGTGGCCTCTCCCTTTTCTTTGACTTTGCTGGAAGGTATTTAATTTTCACCTGCTTTGGGCCGCTGTTAAGATCTTCGTTGATACTCTTTGCCACTACATTTATGGTCTCCGCCACTTTCTGATACACTTTGACATGCTTTCTTTCTGAAAATTTGATCTAATACTCTTTAATCTCTGTCTGTGGTCTCTTTCTGTCTTCGAATTGGTTTAATTGGGCAAAATCGGGCAATTTCGGGCTTTTTTGGTGCAAAACGGGCCAAGGAATCAAAAGATTCCCTAAAGATTTCCCAATATCGCTCATTTCCTGTAGCGATGCGCTAATCGCACATCGAAAACTGCCTCCGTTTCTCATTCCGGAGCTCCGAAGCTCGACTTTTGCGCTTACGCGAATTTTCGGTTTTCTGGCTGCTGACGTCAGCATGACGTTAGTTGTACGGCGGATGACGTCAGCCAGGAGACGTGGCAGGGTGACTCATATGTTAAAGTGATGCGATAAATTTCTTCTGATGCGATCACAATATCGCATCGGTGGGGAACGAGTAGGTGTTTATTTTGGAAATGCGATGCTTGCGACTACCGATCGTCGATATCAAGATATCGCATCGGGCAACAAGGGATGGGGCACACCTATGTGGTAAAAAATATTGTGATATGGCGATGCGAGATGGCTCACTAGGATCTGAAGGGTGTTAAGGAAATCGGCAAGGGTTTATTGCAATCAGAAGGAGTGAGTATGTGCATTTGAAGAGAGTTTGAGGCCTCGGAAGGGGTTCGTTAACCTAGAAAGGGAGTTTATACTTTGGAAGGAGTCCATTGCATTAGAAGAAGGTTTGAAGGGGCAGCATGAGGGTTCTTGCCAAGTTTTAGATAAACTGAGCAATTCTTGGGGGTACTTATGGTTATTTTTCAACCAGGGGGAGGGGATATTTACATAAGGGGATTTAACTTCACAGTTTTAGTAGGGGGATGGGGAAAATATAGGGAGTTAAATACTAATGTCAATAGTTAATATGGAGATGGTAAGAAAGCGCTAAGTTTGAGAGATCTTAGGCTTCAACAGGGGAGATAGAGCTGTGTAGAGAAAGTGTGGATCCTCTTTGAGTGAAGCAGATCTTCACGCAGGCTAAATGACATGGAAAATGATGAAACTAAGAGATGTCAAGCAGATCTTGACCCCTTTTTTGGAAGTTAGTGAATGATTAGGGGAAGAGGAAGAAAGGGAAGTTAGTTATGCCTGATTTGAGCTTCTTCACATGAACTGCCTGATGACTGTGACCTGGATGGATGTAACGCTTGAAAAATGTGGAGTTGATCACAAATCAACCTTCAGCAACCTCAAACTACCTACCCAGCTTACTTTTCCTAACAATTTTTCTTTTTTTGGTTCGGGTACACTTAGACTTGCAGACCCAGCATTTCAATTTTTCTTTTTTTATGCTTTCCTATCTACAAACTACCCTCATTTCCTCCAAGGGCCCAGATTAAGCAGTTGGGCTCCTTTGATTCTCTACCTATCTAAGAATCTGCCAAGATTAAGTTGTTTTGATAGATTTTCATTCTCTATATTCTAAACCAGGAAATTGAAACCTAGGGAGACCAAGATTAGGTTGTTTGGACCTCCCTTTAACTGAGACTTGTAGAAAAACGGAGTAAATCTTCAAAATCAGCCTGCAGAAGATGGACTTTGAGTAGCCTTCTTTCCTTGGTGACTGTTTAGAAAATATGGAGCATTGCAGCATGCAAAGTATGACATGTTTGGTCTGTAAAAATGTCAATCATGAAATATGAGTAACCTGTTGCAGCAGGAGGCTAACAGTGGCTTCACTTGGGGATGGCTTTTCCTTGTGAAAAGCCAAGAACAGCAGGTCAGATTGCCTTGATTCTTCTGTTATTGCTCTGCTTTGAACGTCTTCGTTCTGACTGTTGGTTTGATTTGAACCTTTGGACTGGTAACAGCTCTTTCCTTCACTTGTGCTGTTGTTAAACTGTGAAGCACTGCCTGCTTTCTTCTGCGTGCTTTAGCAACCTGAATTCTTGGAAAGATAAAATCAAAACGCTGATATATACAAACATGTTATGTACAGAAAATAACACCGCCTGTTCTTTTGAATCAAACAGGATCATTGTAGTGCTTTAGCATTCGGCCATTGACAGGGCCTTCTTCAGCTATGCTTCCGTCTAGAGATCTGAGAAAATAGGTATTATTGCCTTGCACAGCGTTGATGATGTATGGACCTTTCCAGAGAAAATCGAATTTTGCATGTTTGCCCTTGTCCTCTCTTCGTGAATCCCATCTTAGAACTTTGTTGCCCACCCAGAAATCTTCTGCTTTGGTTTTCTTATCAAACATCCTTTTGAGTCTTTCTTGCAGCATTTGAGCTCTATCAAAGACTTGCTCTCTGGTTTGCTGAAGATCAATGGTTTGATTAATTCTTCTCTGCATGTCGTTTGGTTCAGCCTGAATCTCCTGCAACAATTTAATAGTAGGAATGCCCAAAGATGAAGGAAATTTGGCTTCCATGCCATATACTAATTCATAAGGGCTCATCCCAATGGATTTCTTGGTGGAAAGTCTGTCTGCCGGTAGAGCATTTGTGAGCTTCCTATGCCAGTTCTTTTTGTTTTCCTCCAGCAAATTCTTTATGATATTGATGAGGCTTTTGTTGGAAGATTCGGCCAAGCCATTACCTTGAGGGTAGTAAGCTGTGGAGTGGCCTAAGGTAATGTAGTATTTATGGTATAAATTGATCATCTTTTTGGATTTGAAAGCAGCAGCGTTGTCAGTGATGATCTTCTCAAGGCAGTCGAATCTAGAAAGGATATTGCTCTCAAGGAATTGGATAATGGTGGAGTCGTTGGCTTGTCTACATGGGATGGCTTCAATCCACTTGGTAAAATAATCGGTGGCTATTAGAATCCACTTGTGTTGGCCTGAGGAAGAGGGATGAATTTCTCCAATGAAGTCGAAACCCCATTGTTGAAAAGGTTTCTCGGTTGAAATGGGCTTAAGTGGTAAGGGCAGTAGTTTTCTTTTCCCTTCAAAGATTTGGCATTTGTGGCATGACACAGAAAACTTTTTTACATCTACAAATAGAGAGGGCCAGTAATAACCAGCCCTTAAGATCTTGTCAATAGTGGACTTCTAGTATAAGTGTCCTCCACAGTCCCCTGCATGGAATTCTTTCATGATGTTGTTAGTTTCATTCATAGTTAAATAATTAAGCAAAATACCTTCATGATTTTTCCAAAACAAAGCACCATCTATAACACAAAATTTTGATGATTTCATCCTTAAAAATCTTTTCTTGGTTCTGGACAATCCTGGGGGAGCACACAGGTTTAATAATACAAAGCAAATATCAGCATACCATGGGGATTGCAGGAAGGTTTCACTGATCTGTGGAGTCGCCAGCTCCAGTTCAGTATCTAGTTGATAAATGTCTAAGGCTTGGAAGTTTGTTTCGGACATCAATTTGGCTAAACCTTGTCCTTTTATCAGCTTGGTGGGTTTTATTTCAATGTCGTATTCCAGGATGCTGGCAATCCACTTGCCTCTTCTGCCTTCTAGTCCCTCTTGAGTTAATATATCCTTTACAACAGCGTTAGGGACATAGGCAATCACGTGGGAGTATAAGATGTAAATTCTGAAGTCTTTAATGGCTTTGACCAGGGCATAAGCATGCTTCTCCATAATCTGATATTTCAAGGGTGCATCTCTCAAAGCTCGGCTGAAGAAAGCAATTGGCTTTTCGTTGCCTTGGTCATCTTTTTGCAGAAGGACAGCAGCTATAGTGTGTTCAGATGCAAAGGAAAAGATGATAAAATATTTGTCGAATTGAGGACTGGTGAGGACAAGCGTTTGAGTTAGGGCAGTCTTTATACTTTCAAAAGCCTGCTTGGTTTCAAGAGACCATTTTACCTTGGCATATTTTTTCAACATGTTGCTCAATAGCCTTATTAGCTCGGCTAGGTTTGGGATAAATCTCCTTAGGAAATTGATCTTTCCAAGGAATGGTTGCAATTCTTTTATGTTTATTGGATATGGGATTTGAAGGATAGCTTGAATTCTTTCCGGGTCAATTCTAATCCCATCTTTTGATATGATATGCCCTAGAAGCTTGCCTTCCTCAAGGGAAAACAGGGACTTCTTAGGATTCAAGGAAATGCCATATTTCTTGCATGTCTTGAAAATTTGCCTTAAGTGCTTAAGGTGCCCTTGGTCAGATTTGGAGAATGGGGTCAGGTCATCAAGGTAAACTACGAGGAAATCATGTATCTCTTTGGCAAATGCAATATCCATTGCCCTTTGAAAGGTAGCACCAGAGTTTTTCAGCCCGAAAGGCATTTTAACGTACTTGAATGTTCCCCACGGTGTGGTAAAGGTTGTCTTGTCTTGGTCGTCCGGGTGAACAAGTATCTGATTGAATCCTGAAAATCCATCTAGTAGAGAAATTCTAGAGGAACCCACTACTCTTTGCAAGATATGGTCCATTTTGGGCAACGGGTAGTGGTCTTTTAGAGAGACCTGGTTTAAATTTCTCAAGTCTACACACAGTCTTATCTCTCCTGTTTTTTTCCTAGTGGGAACTAAATTAGACACCCATTCAGAGAATCTGATGGGTGCAATGATACCAGCTTCAAACATTCTCTTTATTTCTTTTTCAATCAAGGGAAGAAGCACGGGGTTGATTCTTCTAAGTTTCTTTTTGAACGGTTTTTGATTTGGTTTTAGGGGAATGGTATGTTGGATTACTGAGGTGTCATAGGACTTCAAGTCCTCATAACTCCAAGCAAATACATCTTGGAATTCTTTGAACAAATCCACATATTTTGGTTTTTGATCAGGGGGCAGTTTTTGGATAGCTTAATCATTCTGGGATGCTTTGTTGTTCCTATGTTGTGTTCTTCTATGGCAGCATTCAGAGGTTCCATCTTTGGCTTTTTGGGCACATCATTGTCATCAAACATGTCTTCCAATGGAGTAAGGCCGGCAGGCAGAATATTACTCTTTAGATCAATAAACTCATCCTCTATTTTGGTTGTTTCCTCTAAACAGATTTGTTTCAGTTGTTCCATGTTTGTATTGTTAAAAACAGTTGGGTTAAGGATTTGTTTAGCTGTTGCAGCTGTTACAGTCAGGTGATTTTCTTCTGCTAGCTGTTGTGAGTCGGTCTCAGCATCCATGTCAATGTTTGTGTTGGAAAATTCGTTCTCCAGAGTTAAGAAACTGTTAATCTGGGCATCATTTTGAAATACCTGCCAATCCTTGACATTGTTAGGGATCGAAGGTCTGTGTTTTATTTCAGCCGTGAAATGGTGATTTGGTTCAAAGGGGAGCTTGCATGTGCTAGCGAAGGTTGCTAGACTATGGGCATGAATATTATGATCTCTTGCAATTTTGGCAAGCCTGAATTCACTGAAGGCATTGAGTAATTCGGTGGCAGCAGCTCTGTAAGCTCTCATTCTACTATCATTAGCGACAAAGTTACCTTTCATTTGTTGTATAATCAAGTCAGAGTCACCTAGGATGGACACTCTAGTAGCTCCTAGGACTTTGAGTAATTTAAGGCCTAAGAGAAGAGCTTCATACTCTGCCATGTTGTTTGTACATCTGAAATTAAGTCTATAGGCATGGCCTTGTGCGTGGTTATCATATGTATTGTAAATCCAAACTCCGGCCCCTGCCCCTAACTTGTTAACCGAACCATCAAACTCCAAATACCATGTGTTTTCTTGTTTGAGGTTTGTATTGAGAGTTTCAGTTTCTTGAGGATCGGGCAGACTTACAATTTCTGTTTCGGGGTGTTCTTCTTGCTATTTGTTGGTTGCCTTGGCTGTTGAGACAATTTCATCGGTATTGGCAACCGATTCCTCATTGATGTATGTTTCTTGCTCCAAAGATAACGGCTTATCATCAGTTGGAGGGTTGGTGTTATCATTAAATAAAATAAAAGAATCCATATCAGAATGGATTGAGTAAATCGGAAAATTTTGGGGCTTTTCCTCACTGCTTACCACATACTTCATTAATGCCTCTCTATATAGTCTCTTTGGTTGCCCAAAGACAAATATAGTGGCATAAGAGAGGTCGAGTTGAAGGGATCCTTGCAGTTTTTCTCCCCACGATCTGGATAGGAGCATGCCATACTTTGTGGGAATGTCAGTAACTACTATGTCCATTAAGATTTTCTTGTTGGGAAATTGGACTAGAGAGACACAAAGGTCTTTGATCAAGCCTAAACATTTGACTTGACTTGAGTCAAAGGAATATAGATCTTTGTACGGTCTTGTGACATCAAGGTTCAACCTTTCCATTACAGCTTTGGGCATAAGGTTATGTGAGGCACCTGAGTCGAACATAGCATTATGCAGTATTTTGTCATGTATGTGCAGACTGACATAAAAAGGTGGGACAGGTCCATATGTTGATTTTCCGTTAACTTCTAGACCAAACAGCAACTCAGGGGTATCGTCTAAAATGTTTACATCATCCCTTACCTCTGGTAATTGAAGCGACCTTTGAATTTGTTGCCTATATACATCATGTTTGGCAAGTTCTGAGAGGGGAATGGATATCTTGAATTTTCCAATCTCTGCTTCTAAACTGAATGGTTTTTCCAATGAGCTCTTGGTGTTGACAGCAGTCGATTTCTCTTTTTCAGGCATACTCTCTATGTTTTCTTTTGGAATGTCAGTATCATGAGGTATGACGGTTTGTGGTATTTCTATTTTGGGAAGATTTTTAGGAGTGCTATTCATATTTTCTCTTGGGGAGGAGGGAGGTGGAGGCCGATGAATAGGAGAGTGTGTGTCTGTTACATCCTCCACAGTTACCTGATGCGGGCTTGGGACAGAGCTGTTAGCTGGTTGATTTATGGTGATATTCTCTTTACTTTTATTGAGTTGTTTGCTATCTTTTGTTCTGCTAGATTGGGGAACATCAATGGTCCTAGTTCTTAATTTATATTGCTTGTCTACCTCATACACAGCAGTATCATAACCTTGTTTAAAATCGAAAGACTCTCCTGACTTGGTGTGAAATTGTTTTGCATCAGGGTATGGTCGGTCTTGTTCCGTAAGAAAGATTTTTTGTTCATTTTCTGAATCTATCAAGTTCATATGAGTCCCATCTATGGGCTCAGTGGATGTAGATCCCTCCGCATAGTTTTCTTGAAAAGGTGGCCTAATATCATGGTCGAGACTGGCCCTTCCAACGTTTGTGTTTTGAGTTTTTCGGAAGTTCGGGTTCCTTATGGCATTGGGCTATTGACCTTCCCATGAAGTCCTCCTCTCAACATTGTCTACTCTATCTCCCAGCCTGTGGATGCCACTGATGATAGCATCTAGCTTTTGATCGAAGGCTGAGGGTTCTTCTTTGAAAGTGGTTCTTCTCTCAGTTCTAGCTCTGTTTCTTTTAGCAATTAGATTTGCTTCCACACTAACAGCAACATCTTGCATTTCTGCAAGGCTTTGAGGGGCTCTTTCCCTTAACTGATATGACATCTCGGCATCAAATCCATCAGGGAATTTGTATAAAGCGAGATCAGGTGGAGGTCTTAAATTTGTGGTATTGCACTGTAAACATTATTAAACCTTACAGAGTAATCCAAAACTGTTTCCTGAGGTCCTCTTTTGATAGTATCATACTCAGATAGTATGTGTAGGGGATCTTTCTTTTTCTCCCATATGTTAGTAAATGCCTGGTATAAGGCTTCAGGGTTTAATATGGAATTGGGTGTAAGTGCCCTAAACCAGGTTCTAACATCACCAGTCAAACTTTGGACAAAAATCTTCATTCTTACACTGTCATCATCAATTTCATAACTCTCAAAATAATCCTGCATTTTCTTTGTATGTTGTAAGGCGGTGCAGGAGTTTGTGCCATCAAAATAGGTGATTTTTGTCTGGTAGTCCTGAGGCATAGCCTCAGGATTAGCAGGCAACTGTAAGGGCGCATATCTAGCCATGATGATGGGGATAAGCGGAAAAGCTAGGGCAACTGGGATAACGGGAACAACTGGGGTAGAAGGAGTAGTGGTGGTAATAGGAATATGGGACGGAGGTGTAGAAGAGCTGCTCGGGGAAGGGAGTGAAGAACCAGGGGAACTTGGAGTTGACCGGAATAAAACTTTGACAGGGGTTGCAAAACTACTTGGATGAACTGTCTCAGGACTCGCAGCAATTGGGTTTTCTTTTTGCTTTTGTTTTCTAATGATCTTGGGAATTAAATTCGGATTTTCAAAAACAGTTGGGCTATTTGGATCAGGATTTGATCGTGTATTACATGTTTGTTTCTTAGGAGCCAGCTTCTACTCTATTTTTTGGGAATTTTTTCTAAAAACACAACAACATAGGTCGGCCGAAGCTTTCAAAGGTCGGTTTCTTCCTCTGTGGGGTTGCAGAATGGTTTAGTGAGATTATCTAAGGAGTTCCCCAGTCGAGTCGTCATTATGTTATCACTCAGGTTGTCCCTAGGCTCCTGTAGGGATACGGCCGAGGTAACCACAAACCAATCTTTGGACTGCAGGTTCTAGCCCACCTGCAATCAGAGAGGGTTCTCTCTTAAAGATTTAACTTTGTTGATGATTTTTAGGCTAGCTTTTTGGTTCAGGGGTTTTGTTTGGGTTTGGATGGAAGGTAAATTCTTTCAGGCAGAGAGGCAATTCATGAAGTGATAAGTTTCAAACCATTGGGCATGGACTCATAGGTTAGGATTACTAGTGCGTTTTCTTGGTCATAAGAGAAATATGGAGCAGGATAGCTGCACATAACACAATCTTCAAACTGAAGGATGAATGATATGTAAGGAATGAGAGGCACTTAAGAATCTCTCACTCAGCTTAACAGAGGGAAGGATGATCTCTATCTAGGGGCAATGAAGAATCCCTGGATAACAGTCATGCGTGAGAAGGTTAAGGCAAACATGAGCCATGCGGAATTCATATTTATGCCTAAACAGCGGAAAACATAAAAAAAAACAACAGAAATTGAGCATAGAGTGTATTCAAACAAATTCTAAGCTATTCTTCTTTTCTGCTATTTAGACGGTAACTTATGAAATGGAAAACAGAGGTAAGAAGCACTTATTGAATTATGTAACAGCACAAGAATTCCATAATCACTCTCCAACCGGTAAACACAGTGAACAATCCATTCTCCAAAGCTCATAAGCAATCTTTGATTATAGAAACTATCAGGTATTACAGTGCGAGTCTCTCCTGGAGCAAAATCAGCTAAAGATAGTTTGCTGACCACCAACCACCCAACCCATCAATACAGTATTGAGGGCTGCTTTTATAGTGCAAATATCTCAAACTATTTATTACAATTGACCTAAAACAGGTCTACAAAAGAGTTTTATAAACCTAAAATTGTGCCAAAATTAAATGCAGGTAAATATCTATTGAACTGTGTCAGAGGTAGCTGGATCAAAAAGAGCGCAATGTGGCCTTTGGAGGCTCGCTGCAGTACTGCTGGAATAACTGTGCTTTGGATTTGCAGCTCTGTTCTGGTGTGAGTTAAATGTGCAATAACCATGATTTGAGAGTTCTGAGTGGCCTCGCCCTTTTCTTTGACTTTGCTGGAAGGTATTTAATTTTCACCTGCTTTGGGCTGCTATTAATATCTTCGCTAATACTCTTTGCCGCTACATTTATGGTCTTCGTCGCTTTCTGATACTCTTTGACATGCTTTCTTTCTGAAAATATGATCTGATACTCTTTAATCTCTGTCTGTGGTCTCTTTCTGTCATCAAATTGGTTTAATTGGGCAAAATCGGGCAATTTCGGGCTTTTTCGGTGCAAAACGGGCCAAGGAATCAAAAGATTCCTTAAAGATTCCCCAATATCGCTCATTTCCTGTAGCGATGCGCTAATCGATCATCGAAACTTCCTCCGTTTCTCATTCCGAAGCTCTGAAGCTCGACTTTTGCGCTTGCGCGAATTTTCGGTTTTCTGGGTGCTAACGTCAGTTGTACGGCGGATGACGTCAGCCAGGAGACGTGGCAGGGTGACTCATATGTTAAAGCAATGCGATAAACTTCTTCTGATGCGATCTCAATATCGCATCGGCGGGGAACGAGAAGGTATTTATTTTGGAAATGTGATGCTTGCGACTGCCGATCACCGATATCGCGATATCGCATCGGGCAACAAGGGATGGGGCACACCTATGTGGTAAAAAATATTGTGATATGGCGATGCGAGATGGCTCACTAGGATCTGAAGGGTGTTAAGGAAATCGGCAAGGGTTTATTGCAATCGGAAGGAGTGAGTATGTGCATTTAAAGAGTGTTAGAGGCCTCGGAAGGGGTCCGTTAACCTAAAAAGGGAGTTTATACTTTGGAAGGAGTCCATTGCATTAGAAGATGGTTTGAAGGGGCAGCATGAGGGTTCTTGCCAAGTTTCAGATAAACTAAGCAATTCTCGGGGGTACTTATGGTTATTTTTCAACCAGGGGGAGGGGATATTTACATAAGGGGATTTAACTTCATAGTTTTAGTAGGGGGATGGGGAAATATAGGGAGTTAAATACTAATGTCAGAGTTAATATGGAGATGGTAAGAAAGTGCTAAGTTTGAGAGATCTTAGGCTTCAATAGGGGAGATAGAGCTATGTAGAGAAAGTGTGGATCCTCCTTGAGTGAAGCAGATCTTCACCCAGGCTAAATGACATGGAAAATGATGAAACTAAGAGATGTCAAGCAAATCTTGACCCCTTTTTGGGAAGTTAGTGAATGATTAGGGGAAGAGGAAGAAAGGGAAGTTAGTTATGCCTAATTTGAGCTTCTTCACATGAACTGCCTGATGACTGTGACCTGGATGGATGTAACGCTTGAAAAATGTGGAGTTGATCACAAATCAACCTTCAGCAACCTCAAACTACCTACCCATCTTACTTTGCCTAACATTTTTTCTTCTTTTTGGTTCGGGTGCACTTAGACTTGCAGACCCAGCATTTCAATTTTTCTTTTTTTATGCTTTCCTATCTACAAACTACCCTCATTTCCTCCAAGGGCCCAGATTAAGCAGTTGGGCTCCTTTGATTCTCTACCTATCTAAGAATCTGCCAAGATTAAGCTGTTTGGACAGATTTTCATTCTCTATATTCTAAACCAGGAAATTGAAACCTAGGGAGACCAAGATTAGGCTGTTTGGACCTCCCTTTAACCGAGACTTGTCGAAAAACGGAGTAAATCTTCAAAATCAGCCTGCAGAAGATGGACTTTGAGTAGCCTTCTTTCCTTGATGACTGTTTAGCAAATATGGAGCATTGCATCATGCAAAGTATGACATATTTGGTCTGTAAAAATGTAAATCATGAAATATGAGTAACATGTTGCAGCAGGAGGCTAACAGAAAGGAGATGGTGAGGGAAAAGAGGTTTATTCTTGACGGTGTTCGATATCACATTGTATCACACATAACAACCTAGGGAACGACCAAGGAGATGTGGGATACACTTTCCAAGCTATACCAAGGCACTTTTGAGCAGCGAAAGATGTACTTGGAGGAGAAGTTGAGATGCACCAGGATGTAGAAAGGGAAATGCATAGACCCTTACCTCACCAAGATTCAGGAGGTATCAGTTGTCAACTGTTGGAGCAACAACTCAAGCCACAAAGATAGTATTATTGGCACTCCGCATTGTCTTTGAGGAGTGGTAGGTATTCTTCCAAAGAATTTTGGGCAAAGAAAACTTGCCAAGGTGGCACAAGATGTGAGATTATTTACAGCAGGAGGAGTTGAGGTGAGACTTAATGAAGAGATCCATCAGTGGCAGCAACAATGGATCGAATCAGGTGGAGGAGGAGGAGAATGTGACCCTTGCATCAAAGGGTCCTAGTCAGCAAGAGGGGGAGTAGAGGAGAAAGAAGAAGGACTTGTCGAAGTTCAAGTGTTTCAAATGTGGTGAGCTTGGTCACTACAACACCGAGTGTCCTCTCAGAAAGAAGGATAAGGAGGAGAATCAGGACCAGCAGGCAACATCATCAAAGATCAATAGGCTTTACTCTAGGAGAGAGGAGGACTTCACCGTGTTTGCTGACATACCCCCAAGAGTGAAATGGGGCAACATAGTGTTGTAGCCTATATGTGATACAGATGAGCAGGATTCTTGAGGAGGTCCACCTCTTGAATCAGAACCTTGCTACAGGAGCCCATAGTATTTTAGTAGCAAGATGGATCAATGGAAGTAGATGTATTCAAATGCTAGAGTGACAGATGCAGAGTCTAGTTACATGCCAGATGTTGGGGAGCGCAGTGCAGAGTTGGCAGCAGTGTAGTTGGCACAGTGCAGAGTCAATAGCAGTGCAGATACCTGAGCGACAACCCAGATACTAGCAGTAATTGGAAACTCGAGTGACAAATGTGTCATACTAATCACAGTTGATTCAATATTATGGATTCTTTTCAGTTGTATATGTTTTAGTTACAGCAACAGCAGTAGATGGAGAGGGAGTTGCAGTGGAGATGCAGTGTTGGCAGCAGTTCATTCAGCAACAATATAGATGCAGCACAAATCAGAGTTGCACAGTGGTTGGTGGGCAACAACAGCCAGACATCAGCAGCGTGATACGAGATGATGCAGAGACAGGGTATTATTTCAGTGGGTTGCAGCACTATAACACATTCCTCGCTAAGAGGGAATGTTAGTTTTTGTAGCATCAGATGTGTTATAGCCATGAGATTTGGTGGAGATGCTAGAATACATGTATTATCCAATACCCAGAAATCCTTTATGGAAATTCCACCTAGAGATGACTTAATTAGATTTATTAGTCATTTTTTAATATTTCCTAAGTCTAAACCTAGGAAATATGGTTAGTTAATCAGAATTAATTAATTCATGGTGAGAATGTTGTAGAAAATAACATGGATCAATTTCTAGTTAATCGTAGCCATCGATTAAGATTTAATAGTGGTCATTAAAGTCTCAACAAAGGATTATAAGAGGAAGTTAATGGGGCTTGGAGAAGAAACACAAAAAATCAGTTGAGCATTCGATTTTCCTGGCAAATCAATCCCCAGAGTAGCAACATTTAGTTGTCGGAGGTGATTAAGTGAGGTCAAAGTAGTGAGAGAGGGGCATATACAGTGAGGTTGGAGGAATATTTTCCAGTTCCGATGAGTACATTGCAGAGAGGTAGTGATTGCCACAAGCGGAAGTGTAGAGCCCTCTTGGGAAGATTTCTGTTTTTTTCGGGATAAGTTGAGATTCTGAGCCTGAAGCTGGGAAGAGGGTCCAGAGGCAAAGAGTATCAGTTTCCCATGCAACAGCTAACGAGAAAGTGAGAGGAGACATGGTTCCAAGCTTATGGGACGTAGTAACTGCATAGGATGACATAGTGTTTGTGAAGAGGGAGAAAGGAGCAGCTCATTTCAAGCTAAGGTCAGTGTTGGATCGTCTATGGAGTGAGAAATTTTTCTCACTAGTTATTTCTCTGTTTGGATTGCTAGTTTAAGCATCCATAGTTTGTACTCATATTTTCACTACTTCATAATATTAAAACCCTTAGCTACTGCACCGATTTTCCCGATTTGGATTTTTCCGGGGACTTAGTCCAAAACTAACATTCTATTTCGTGTTTTTGCATCCATTTCTTCTAGCATTTTTATTTCTTCTGCAGTATTTATTTTGTGAAGGTTTCATTGTATTTGTTTCCATATTTGTCATAGCACACAACAAATAATTTTTTTAATTAAATTATTAAATAGAAGAAATAACATCAGTTGTTGCAATAGGATTCAGTGTTAGCCGAATTTTCACACCACCCCCAAACTGATGGCCAAACAGAGGTTGTCAACACGATGATCGTGCACATTTTGCGCATGTACAACTCGAAGGATCCACACACATGGGATGAAATCATCCCCTATGTCCAGCACAGCTTCAACAAATCTCTCCATCGCTCCACTGGTCACATCCCTTTTCAGGTCGGGTTGGGATTCTAGCCACTATGTCCCATTGATGTGGCCATACCATTTGCAGCTACTCAAGCAGATTTAGCTCATGTCCAGTCTGAAGTTGATTGGGCTAACAAATTCATTGAGCACATCTACTAGCAGGTCCATGACATATTGTATAGAGGCAATGTTAAGTACAAGTAGCATCTTGATCAACATCGAGTGCCAAACAAGTTTCAGGTTGGTGAAAAAGTTTGGTTACATTTGCAAAAGGATCACCTCGTTGGGCCCCACCACAAGCTTCACCCGCTCTAATATGGGTCATACACCATCACCAAGGTTGTAGGTGACAATGCCTTCGAGGTCAGCATTCCACCATTCCTTGCTCTACACCTAGTATTCAATGTGGACCAGTTGCAACCATACTTTCCTCCATTGATGGACACATCCAACATCGCGGAGCAGTTGACACAAACTTAGCTCAACCCAACTTGGATTGAGTAGGCCACAACTTACAATATCATGGACACACAAGTTAAGATCACTCGCCAGTAGAGGATCCAGCTATATCGAGTTGTCAAAGAAGGCCAACTCCTTCACCAGGGACCAGTTTCAACAAAAAATTCCTCACCTCATGGAGCCTTTGCATGCAATGGGGATCATTTCTTCCTAAGGGGGGAGGACTGATCCAGGTTGATATTGGTGGCCACCTGTCTATTCCACCTATAACTCTAGTCAGTTTCTTCTGTTTCCTTAATTATAGCAGCATTTACTATTTTTAGCATTTTTTCGAGTCCTGAACTTCCGGAGTTGTTTTGACCCCCTAAACAGCCTTTTCTTGAGGTATGCAATAGGCCCATGTTCGGACTATGGAAAATATTGTAGTACTCTGACAGATAATTGCAATGAGGTATCATACGCACCAAACAGAGATCATATGACCAAGTTATAACACCAGGAAGTTGGTTGCACAACTAACCCCAATGGGGCCCACAAACTCTTCGCATTTCATCTCGTGGGGTTAGGGTTTTGGTTGTTTAGGATTTTCCCTTGTTGTTCAATAATAAAAATACCCTTGAGCCTCATTGTAACATAATTCAGAGGCATGTAGCTCTTCTCATAGATAAGTTACCATCGCCCGAGCTAGTTTATTTTCATTCTGTAAATAATCATATTTCAGTTCCTTGATATTAATGAAATGAAGTTTTATTTCAGCTGCATGTTTATGTTTATGTCTATATCTGTATTTTTTTGTGTTCCTACATAATTTTGGATCAAAAGCTCTAATATTGGGATTAGAGTTAGCCAAGAAAATAAAGGTGCAAAATTTTAACAGTGTTTGGTGATTCAGGATTGATATCCAAACAGGTTAGAAATCGATGTCAAACAAAACATCCTAGATTAAAATCCTACATAAATGAGGTATGGGCTCTCCAAAGAATTATTTTCAAGATTTTAATATCTCATCCATACCAAGAGAAGACAACGTGCATGTGGATTCCTTGGTTGTCTCTGCCGATACTTTCAAAATTTCAAATTCCCTACAACTGTAGTATCAAATTGAAGTTAAGTATAAAACTTCTATCCCTGATAGCTTAAGGCACTGGCAAGTTTTTAAGGATGATGAACAATTGAAGGACTTTTGCAAACTGTTGAGGAGTTTTCTTGCTCACATATTGACTAAGAAAATAGCATATTGGTAAAAGAAAGTGTTGTTGATTAAGATGAAAATTTGAAACAAAAAATAGTTGATCATGATATAATACAGTTGTGTAATAATTACATTCCTAAAGAACTAGTTCCTCTTGAGAAATTGTTTGATGAGAATGATGTTTCAAGATTTTTAATTTCAAACTCACAACAAGAAAATATACAAGATTGCAATATTGGTACTACAAAAGAAGTAAGAAATATCAAAATCTTAGCAACTCTACCACATGATATCAGAGATAAATATATCAAGTTATTCAAAGAATACAAATATATATTTGCATGGTCATATGAAGATTTGAAAACTTGTGATACAACTATCCTTGAGTACAAAATTCCTTTGAAACCATAAGCTAAACCATTTCAACAAAACCTAAGAAGAATCAATCCTATCATGTTGCCAATTATTGAGAAAGTGGTAAATAAATTTCTAGATGTAAAAATTATTGTTCCCTTAAGATATTCTGAATGGATAACTAATTTGGTTCCTGCTAAGAAAAAGAATGGATAAATTAGACTGTGTGTTGACTTTAGAAATATGAACAATTTTTCATTGAAGGATAGTTATCCACTATCAAAGATGGATCAATAGCTCCAGAAAGTAACAAGTTCTAACATGGTTTCAATGTTAGATGGCTTTTTTGGATACAATCAAATATTGATTAGTCAAGAAGACAAATAAAATACAACTTTCACTACACCAGGGGGTACCTTCATGTACGCTAAAATGCCTTTTGGTTTGATAAATGCAAGGGAAACATTTCAGAGATCCATGGACTTAGCATTTGTGGGAGAAACAAATAAGTTCATGGTAATTTATCTTGATGATCTTAAAAATTTTTCAAAGTCAGATGCCCAACACCTTAAAGACTTAAGGAAAGTTTTTGAAAGATGCAGGAAATTTGGAATTTCCTTCAATCCAAAAAAATCAATATTTGCCATAAAGGAAGGGAAATTGTTAGGACATATCATTTCAAAACTAGGAGTCACAATTGATCCTAAAATATTCTCAGCAATCTAGTTAATCAACTCACCCATAACAAAGAAAGAAGTTCAAGCATTTTTAGGGAAAACATTTTTTTTAAGAAAGTTCATATCTAATTATGTTGATATTGTTAAGGATATTACAGATATGCTTAAGAAAAATCATGAAGTCAAATGGAACGTACAAGCTAGATTTTCATTTTCTCAGATTAAGAAAGAAATTTCAGAAGCACCAGTGCTTGTTAGTCCTGATTATTCAAACCTCTTTAATATTTTCTCTTTTGCTTCAGACACCACAATAGCAAAAATTTTGTTGTAGAAAAATGAAGACCATTATGAGCAGCCAATTGCTTTCTTTAGTAAAGTTAAGAGAGACGTGGAACTGAAGTATGATATAATTGAAAAAAAGACCTATGCTTTAGTTCAAGCTTTGAAAGCTTTTAGAATTTATGTAATTCATTCTCCAATAATTGATTATGTACCTAAAAATGCAGTAAAAATGTTGACTCAACCTAAAATAGATGGGAAAAGGGGAAGATAGATTTCTAAAATAAATGGAGTTTAGTTTGGATATCAAACCAACAAAACTAGTCAAAGGACTAGGTCTAGCTAAGTTATTGGTCGAATCAAATTGTAAAGACTTGGACGTCAATTCAATTGTGCAGGTTTTAGATAATCCACAAGAGAAGAATCCACGAGAACCTTCTCCTATTTCAGAGGAGAAGAATATACAAGAACCTTCTGCTAGCTCAACACCTGCACCACTTCCTTTGCATATTGATGAAAAAAAAATATTATCAGATTGGTATAAGAATATTGTACATTTTCTATGAGATTTTGAATATCCTCTTGAGTTCACTAGGAATCAATGCAGATTTCTTAAACTCGAAGCAATGAAATATTGTATACTAAACGAAAATCTATATTGGAAGGACCCATTGAATATCGTTTTATTGTGCTTGACTGAAAGTGAAACATATGAGGTAATTGAATAGTTTCGTTGAAGGAGTATGTGAATGGAATTATGCTTGGAAAACAACAACACATAATATACTCAGATCAAGATTCTATTGGCCAAAGTTATTTGCACAAGTTGGTTCAATGGTACAAAGTTGTATTCCTTATCAAATTTTTGCAGGAAAGCAAATATTAGCCACTCTTCCTCTTATTTTAGTTTCAGTTGAAGCTCCCTTCTTGCAGTGGGGTCTAGACTTTATTGGTAAAATTGTCCCTTCTTCCAACAATCAACACATGTGGATTATTATAGAAACTAATTACTTTACAAAATGGGTGGAGGCTATTCTTATGAAAAATGCAATTGATTTTGTGGTCATCAAGTTTATTGAAGAAAACATTTTTTCCAGATTTGGTTGTCCAAGACAAATAGTTATAGATAATGCTCAAGCTTTTAGTTCCATTAAAATGATTGAGTTTAGTAAAAAATATCAAATTTCATTAAATCCCTCTAGACCTTATTATCCACAAGGAAATGGATTAGCATAATCATCAAACAAAGTCTCATTAAAGTCATTAAGAAGGTGTTAGTAGATCATAAAGAAATTGGGACAATCATTTGAAATATGCAGTTTGGGCAAACAAAGTTTCACCTAAAATATACACTAGTAAATCTCCTTTCCAACTTGTTTATGGAATAGAAGTTATTTTCCCTACTCAATTAACATTTCTATTCATCAAACTTTTTCTGGATTCTTATGAAGAAATTGATGGTTTCTTAAAAAGGATCAATCAAATTATTGAACTCAATCAAGACAGACAAGAAGTTCAACACAACCTCCTGCAATATCAAGACAAGATGAAAAAATTGTTTGACATAAAGGCCAAAGAAAGAGATTTCAGAAAGGGAGACTTAGTTCTAAGATAGGATGCAAGAAGACAAGAAAAAGGAAAACATGGAAAATTTGACAATCTATGGTTGGGGCCATTCAACATTGCAGAAGTCAAAGGAAACAATACTTTCATTCTTCAGAATTTGGAGGGAGAATATTTCTCATTGCAGGTCAATGGGCAATATTTAAAGCATTATATCTAATACTGACTAAATTTCTATCATCATCATTGTAAATAAATTATTTGTTTTATTTCCATCGAAAGTGTGATTTTTCTACAACAATGACTCCATAGATCAAGGAGAAGGCACATGGATTTGCATGTTCTCTGCATCCCACAGGGGGAAGTAGTCCCCAGATGGAGCCGATGTTTTAATTTTTTTTTACCTATGCAATTTATTTCTAAATTGTATAGTTTACAAAACAAAAAATAAGTTAATTTTATTAGCACTTTGTAATAAAGTCTAGCATATATTAAAATGACACTTTAAATTAGTATCAGCGCAAATAATTTGTTCAAATGATTTTGACATATTGTCGCCAATGAAGTTAACGTCTAAGCAGTTTTGAACACTCTAGATCAAAGCCGTGCAAAACAGTTTTGTACAAATCTCCCAACATGATGTGTCAAATTTCGTAAGAGTTGCGGGAACCCCCCTCTCATATAGACTTACCATGGTAACCCCATCCCCCCCCCGGCACAAACCACCTTCCGCCCACTTTCTCCCGCCACTATTACCTCTGCCAACTTAACAATTCCGCCACCGTAACTGTGAAAATGAACCCTACTATTTTTCCGATAAGGTTTGTAAATTAACCGTTGTGGACATTTATTCCACCCTGCCAATGTTCCAATATTAAATTGGTGACGTGCCAAACATTAACACCAATAACGGTTATTCAAAAATAATTCTGACACACCCAACTGCCCTTGTTAATCATATTTGTTTCTTACATTTGTCCAGCATAATTGCTCAGAAATAATAATATTCCTTTAGAATTTCCTCTAGATTCACAAGCTCATGCAATTTACTAAGGCAAAGGACAAGAATCTACTTCTACTTTCAACCAGCGAAAGCCAATAGATCGATGAAAACAATATGAACAAGAAGAAGATAAATTAATGGCACGTAACACAAGATGTATCTGGGGAAAGCCACTGCTCAAAACCTCGCTATCTATATTGTATATATCATAAATATGAGAGAAGATACAAAGCTTGTTCCCACTATAACAATTCCGCACAAGTATGCTAAAATCTCTCAGCTCACAAGCAAGCTTAAGCCAAATCATTAGCCTATTCAATAGCTCTCCAAGTCCTTAATCTCTTGCATAATTCCTAGGATGAATAGCTTGTATTTAAAGGGAATTCATGCTTCCAAAATAGCGCGATCCTAAATTAGGTTCTTTTCCTAATTGCATGCATGATATTTACAACTCAGTAAATCATACAACTGATAGTACATTGTCCCTACTCTCTAGTCTCAACTAGGTCTTTCTCATAATCAACATGCATGAGTTTCAGATAATGGAATCTTTAGTTAACTAGAGTGACACTTGTTGATGCACTAGTGCATCAACTCACTGTTAACTCTCTATTAGTTCCTCAAACAGTTTGGAACTAATTTAACTGAACATAACTTAGTAAAATGAGTTATCTAATTTACAACTAAATTTAAACTCATACTAGACCCCTAAAATTTAGGGAGAACATATACATGACTTCAGAAAGACTTCCAACTCAAAATTCCTAAGTTAATTAAACTTAATTAGTTGCTATGAGAATAGAATTTGATTTTAATTCAAGGACAAATTAAACTGGAATTTCTTGTTGCCATTTCTCAAGACTCCCTCTCAACAAGAAAGGGATTATCAACTACCCTGATCCTATCTTTGTGAAACTTGAATTTACATCTTGACAATGTCTTTGTTAAAATGTCATCATCTTGCTCCTCCATGGGAATGTGCTCTAACAACATAATCTGCTTCAATACACAATCTCTGGGATGATGATATCGGATATCAATATGCTTGGATCGATCATGAAAACTTGATTTTTGGAGAGTTTGATCCAACTCTGATTATTGCAGTAAATCATAGTTGGACCCATCTGCTAACCAAACAACCCAACCATGATCTTCCTCATCCAGATGGGCTCACATTCTACTTGACTCGCATCCATGTACTCCGCCTCTATCGAACTAAGTGCAATTGATCTATTTTTCTTATTGTGCCAAGAAACTGTCGTTGACCCAATACTGAATATCCCTCCTGATGTGCTTTTCCGATCAAATGGACTCCCTGCCCAACCTACATCGGTGAAGCCTTAAATCTTTACTCCCTCTGTTTGTTTGTACTATAATCCATACTAAGAAGTGCCCCTGAGGTATCTCAATACATGCTTTGTCGCCTTCCAATACATCTTGGTAGGCCTAACCATCGCTTGACTAAGCTGGTTAATTGCATAGCACATATCTAGTCGTGTGTTTACCAAGTACATAAGTGAACCCACAAGCTACCTGTAAATAGTAACTTCCACTACATCCCCTGAAGTAGCATCCTCCTTCCTCCAGTTACCTGCTAGAGGAGTCTCCATGGGTCTGTTGCTCTCCATGCAGAATATCCTAAGTATCTCGTTGGCATACTTGCCCTGAGACATAAACAACTCCCCATCTCCCTGCCATACCTCCATGCCAAGAAAGTAATGCATGAGCCCCATGTCCTTCATCTCAAACTCTCTTGCAAGGTCCTCCTTGCAAGATTTGATCAGTTGATCATCACCTATTAGTATGAGATCATCAACATAAAGTATAATGATCAACAACTTACCTGCCACCATTATGTGGTATAGGTTTTCATTCGCTTCACTCTTCGTGAAGCTCAACTCAGTGAAGTAGTTATCTAGCCTTGTGTACCAATCACGAGGTGCTTGATTTAGCCCATACAACACTCTCTTGAGTCGACACACATGCAACTTATGATCGAAGGTTTCAAAACCTTTAGGCTACTCTATGTACACCTCTTCCTCAATCGTGCCAATAAGGAAGGATGTCTTTACATCCATCTGATGTATCTTCCACCCCATCTGTGCTGGTAGTGCCAATATACATATGATCGACAAGTACCTTGCAATAGGCACTAAGGTCTCATCATAGTCAATCCCCTCTATCTGTGAAAAGCCACACACCACAAATCTAGCCTTATGCTTCTCCACACTACCATTTGCAGCTTGCTTTACCTTATAAATCCAACGGGAGCTCACCACTGACTTGTCCTCTGGTCTTGAGACCACATCCCAAAAAATGTTATGAACTGTGGAGTCATACTATTCCACCATGGCATCAACCCAAACCGACTATTGCACTACTTCCTTAAGGCAAGATGGCTTTGTCACAACACATTCGCCCATAAGAGCCATGTATCTAGTGTACCTCTCAGGTGACCTCCTTTGCCAGCGCTGAGAAGTGGGTGTTCCCACATTCTCCCATGCATCATCCAACAATATGCCAGCCTCTCTAGTGCTCTTTCTTCCCTCTCTGGAAAACTCTGTCTATGTGGATGTCTCCATTCCTAGATCCTCTGCATGTGGCTTCTCCACATCAATCTAAGGCTCCTCATCCACATGTAGCTCAAGCTCCCTCTCAAGAGAAACTCATGTGGCCTCCTCCTCATCGAATCTGACATCCCTACAAACCAATATCATCCTGTTGGTTAGAAAGTAGACACGATATTTCTGAGGTGTATCAGTGTACCCCACAAATATTCCCAACTCTATTGTAGGCACAAGCTTATTCCATGCATCTTTGGTCACATGGCAATATACCGATGACCCAAAAATCCTGAAGTGACCAAAATCTGGCCTCTTACAGGAATAAGCCTCCTCTAGTGTCTTCATCTCAAGTATCCGATGTGGGTTACGGTTCCGAACATAAATCATTGTGTTGCATGCCTTAACCCACAAGTGTAGTGGTAGGATATAATCATGCAACATCACCCTTGATGCCCCTACTATGCTTCTGTTCTTCCTCTTAGCCACCCTTTTTTGCTAAGGGTTATGGGGTGTTGTCAACTCTCGTTTAATCCCTTCCACTGCACAAAAGTTCTTAAACTCATTTGAGACATACTCACCACCATTATCACTTTATAGAGCTTTAACCTTCTTACCTGACTCTTTCTCCACCAATGTTTTAAACTCACAAAACTTTGTGAAAGTTTGATCCTTTTTTCTGCATGAAAAATATCCAACATTTACGAGAATAGTCATCAACAAATATAACATAATACCTATGTTTGGTCATGGATGTTGTCGAGAATGGTCCACACACATCTAAATGGAATCACTCTAGAATAGCCTCTGCTCAATTGTCTTGATCATGAAAGGAATACTTGGTGTATTTTCCCAAAGTACACCCCTTGCATAATATCAACTTGCTCAAGCATACCTTTGGGAACACTGATAGAGATATGCTGCAATATCTTCAAAGCCCCATGATGCAAGTGTCCCAATCGTCTGTGCCACAACTCGCCAACTTCTCGGCTCTGCACCCTTTCTGCTTTTGTGCTCAAAGCATCAAACTACTCTACCTACAACTTATAAATATTCTTCCCCTGAATCCCTATCTTCTTTACTTGAACCGTGGCTATGTGTCAAAGGAACACCTTTCCTTTCAAGAAGATCACATCATAGCCTCTATCCTTAAGCATGGAAATGGATACCAAGTTCTTCTCCAACCCAGGCACATACATAAAATTCTTCAAGGTGACTGGAGCCCCATTCTCCCTCTGAAAAGTAATCATGCCCAATCTAGTAACAATATACTTCCCTTCATCACCCATCTCAATATGCATCTAGAGATCTTTCTCCACCAGGTCACTAAATAAATATTTATCACCAGTCATGTGGAATGAAGATCCACTATCTAAGTACCATACACTTCCCATCATTGATGACACCATGCATGAAATGAGGGAAAATTCCAATTAAAATTGAGAGGCAAAAGCCTCACTTGTCGCTCCTCCTAAGGACTTCTTCTTGGACTTCTTGAGTGGACAATTTGTAGCAAAATGGCCCAGCTCATGACAATGAAAGAACTTAACTTTCGTCATGCCTTTCTTCTTACCTCCATGATAAGAATCCAATTTGGAATGGGAAGCTTTCCCTTTCCCCTTCTTCGCCTTAATCGCTAAGGCACAATTCTCTTCATCGTCAGTTTTTTATGAAGATCCATCCCTAGTGTTTCTCCTTATCTCCTCCCACATCAAATCCGACCATAGCCCTTCCCAATCTGACAGCTTCTCCCGACCATTGATAGAGTCCTGATAACTATGCCCACTATTTGGGAGTCCTGGAAGAGAAAGACTCACCATATCATCCTCGGCAACCTTGATTCCAACACTTCCAAGTTCATCACAACACTGAGTGAATTTGTTCAAGTATTTTGGAATCATCTTCCCTTTCTCCATTTTCATTTTTGAAGTTTGTCCTTAAGTGGCAATTTCCTTTGGTCACTCTTGTTCTGATACAAGTTCATAAATGTTTTCCACATAGTATATGGAGTTTCCTTGCCATGGAGACTCGAGACAATGTGTTCTCGAACTCCCTCAAGGATTATCTGCCTCACCTTCGCCACACACTTCTTCCATTCGACAAAATTCTATGCATCTCATGTTTTTGGCTTAGGAATTTCTTGATCAATGAATTCCTTCAAGACATTATCCTCTAGCACAGCCTCCATTCTGTCCCTCCAGGCTATAAATTTGATCTGCCTTCCAAGGCATACTCGAGTCGCAAACTGTAGAACGCCACATGTCGATCCTGAAGTATGTATTTCAAATTCGAATTTCACCTGTATCCCAAACCTCAAAACTTCAAAATCTCCTCTAGTATATTGTTTTCAGCTTCGATACCATGTAGAATTTCCTTTGGATTCACAAGCTCATGCAATTTACTAAAGCATAGGACAAGAATCTACTTCTAATTTCAACCAGCGGAAGCCAATAGATCAATGAAAACAATATGAACAAGAGGAAGATAAATTAATGGCACATAACACAAGATGTATCTGGGGGAAGCCACTGCTCAAAACCCCTCTATCTATATTGAATATATCAGAAATATGAGTGAAGATACAAAGATTGTTCTCACTATATGTAATGTCCTAAATAGGAATACAAGTGATATAAAGCAAATAATTATGCAGCAAATTATAAAAACGAAATACACATTAAACATTCACAGAAAAGCTGCAAATATGGAACTTCTAAGCCATTTTGTTAATTTTCTGAAGGCCAAATACAATGGATGACAAGATGGTGCCCCTGGACTTGTCTCAAGGACAAGCTGGACTAAACCCAGGTGATGTAATAGTTGAGATGATGGTCGTTCAGTTGCTGCACCACTTTGCATTGCGTTGTCCCAACAAATTGCTAATCTGCAACTTTGACCTACTGGAATGTGCCCAAAAAATACCCAGAAATTTATATCCTTCCATCCTTAGACTCCTCAGACAAAACCCAGAAAAACCCAGAAGGGAATTTCTTTGGTTTTGAATTTGGGTTTTCGGCTTCCTTGGAGCCTCTCCCTCAGTTGCTATAGCCATGTCAACTTGCAGGAAATAACCTACAACTTCCTCTCAAAATACCCCTGGAATGTTGGGCTCACCTCTAGTAACTAACTCCTTGCTCCCTAGATGACTGCTCTCCCAGCACCACAAGTTTGCTGCTACAGTGGCCTCTATGCTGATGGCTGAAATGTGTGACTGTACCAGAATCCCTGAAAACCCCTCTGTAACAGCCTCCCTAGGGCTGGCATGAATGGTACCCCAAAGAAGAGGTTGAACCTTCCCTATGGAAGACTTGTGGCTAAACAGTTGGTAGACTTGCTGAAAAGAAGAGCGTATAAAATGAGTTTGTTTGTCAAAATAATCAGAAGGCCTCCAAAATGAGAGTTAATCTCTCTTTATAGCTCCTTGGGACCCCTTAGCCTCATGTGGGCCCCTCAATCCACTAGCTCGAATTCCCTCCAACGTATCCTTGGCAAATTTCAAATTATGTATGTGAAAGCCCCCACATTCCACTTGCTGCCAAAAATAATTCGAACTGCCTATAGTTCCTAAGTTTCTTCTTGTGGGGTCCTCCTAAACCAAAATTGCTACCAGAAACATGTTGTTGTATCCCATGACTAATTCATTTGATAAGGGACATGATAGTCCTCCCCTCCCAAATGTTGCTTGCCCTCAAGCAACCTCAAAGTCGGGTGCTCTACTATGTGCTCACCCTCCCAGGTGGCATCCTCATCCAGTAAGTTCTTCTAGCATACAAGAACTCTCTGATGACTCTGCTCCTCAATTTCTTCTCCCTGCTCTCCAATATGGCCTCTAGTTCCAACACCAAATGGCCCTCATCATCTAATGGGGGTAGATCAACCACTGCAATCACCTGCTATCCCAGCGCCTTCTTCAGGCATGAGACACGAAACACGTTGTGGATTCTGCTCCCCAGAGGTAGTGCTATCTCATAGGCCACTTCCCCAACCAGCCTAATCACCTAGTAGGGCCCATAGAAGTGTGGTTGTATCTTCTTGGCTCCCTTCTGTTTCAGCGTGTATTGTCTGTACGACTACAACTGGAGGTACACTAAGCACCCCTCCTCAAAGTGCCTCTCTATCCTATGCCAATCTACATACAGTTTTGCTTATTTTGCGTTGTCGCTAGATTATCATTGAGAGCTTTAAGGATATCTTGGCTCTCTTGGACCCAGTCTTTCACCTTAGGGGCCCGACTATCTCCGAAAATAATATCATCAAAAGTTAGAGCATCATAACCATAAAGGGAACGGAAAGGAGTCATACCAATAAACATGTGGTGTGTGGTGTTGTAGCAAAACTCACCCAAGTGAAACCACCGAATCCACGTCCTCTGATGACCTGTCACATAGTTCCTCAAGTACCCTTCCAACCACTAGTTGACCCTCTTTGTCTGGTCGTTGATTTGAGGATGGTAATTGGTGTTAGGAGTAAGCTCTATCCCAACCATCTTGAAAAGCTCCTATCGAAAGCCAGCCATGAATCTACTATCTCTATCACTAACAATGTTCTTGGGAAGTCCACGTAGTCTGAAAACCTCCCAAAAGAACAACTCAGCTACCTGGGCTTCCATGAATCTAGTAGGGATGGTGAATAAGTGGGAAAATTTGGTTAGCCTGTTAACCACCACATATATGTAGTCCTTCCCCTGTACTATGGGGAGCCCCGTGATGAAATCCATAGAGATACTTTCCCATTTGCCCTCTGGAATGGGAAGCGGTTGTAATAGCCTTGTAGGGTGACTCAACTTCCCCCTTGTTCTGCTGGCAGGCCTAACACTCCCTTACGTGCTATAGCACCTCCTCCTTGAGGCCTTTCCAGGTGAACCTCTCCCGAACAGCCATGTAAGTCTTCCGGAACCCCTCGTGTCTAGGTAGTGATGAATCGTGAGCTGCCTAGAGTACCGTCTCCCTGAACTACAAGTTGGGCTCTAAGTAAATGCACCCCTTGTAATAGATGACCTCATCCATCACATGGTAATGCTCATCTGCATGTGTCCTCTCAAGCACCTCGCAGGCCCTCCTGTACTTGGAGTACTCAACCAACAGCTGAGCCTTCCAGTCCTAACAGATGCTCATAAGAGATAACCCAGTTGGCCTCCTGGATAGAGCATTGGCCACCATGTTGTGCTTGCCCCGCACATACTCAATATCAAAGTCGTAGGCCTACACCTTGCTGACCCATCTCTGCTGCCTGTCGTGGAGGCCCTATTACCCCATGAAATGTCGAAGACTGTTGTGATCATTCTTCACTCTGAAACGGTTTCCCACCAAGTACTGGCAGAACTTATCCAATGCATGTTGATGGCTAGCATCTCATTGTCATATATGGAATATGATAGCTCATGTGGTAGGAGCTTCCAACTCTCAAAAGCTATGGGGTGCCCCTCCTATGACAAAACAGATCCAACTTCCACCCTTGATGCATCACACTCCATTGTGAATGGCTAGAAAAAATTCGGGAGTGCCAAGACAGGGCAACTACTCATCACCTCTTTGAGGCGATCGAAAGTGGCCTATGCTCCCTCAGTCCATGTGAAGGCTCCTTTCTTGGTCAAGTCGGTCAAGGGTGCTTCCAACTGTGAGAACCCTGTCACAAACTTCCTGTAGAAGTGAAAATGCCTAAGAAGCCTCTCAACATAGTCACGTCTTGGGGTACTGGCCAATCCCAGATGGCCTTGATCTTCTCCTCATGAATCTTCACCCTGTCTGCTCCAATGATATGCCTGAGATAAAGCATCTCTGTCAAAGCAAACTCACATTTGGAGAGCTTGGCATAGAACTATTGCTCCTCCAGAACGTGTAGTACCTCCTCTAAGTGTTGGAGGTGCTCCTCCCATGTCTGACTATAGATTAGAATGTCATCAAAGAACACTAGCATGAACCTCCTCGGCTACCCCCAAAAGATGTGGTTCATGCAAGACTACAATGTGGCAGGAGCGTTGGTCAGCCCAAATGGCATGACCAGAAACTCAAATTTCCCATAGTGGCACTGGAATGTTTTCTTCAAGATGTCTTGATCTCGAACTCTAATTTGGCGGTGCCTCAAACGAAGATCGATCTTAGAGAAGTACTTGGCTCCTCTAAGCTCATCCATCAACTCATCAATGCATGGAATGGGGTACCGGTTCTTGAGGGTCTTCCTGTTAAGGGATTTGCAGTCTATGCACATACTGAGGGTCCCATCCTTCTTCTTCACTAGCACTACAGAAGAAGTAAAAGGATTGGAACTAGGCCTGATGTGACCCAAAGCAAGCAGCTCCTGAATATCTTTCTCGATCTCATCCTTATATTATTTGGGGTTCCTGTAAGGAGTGGTGATGACTGCTTGTATGTCCATTTCTAGCTCAATGGTGTGCTCAAACCCCCTATCTAGTGGCTACCTTGGTGGAATGTCCCCAAACACTATTGCGTACCTGTCCAGAAGAGCTTGTATGTCTGCCAGTGGTGATTGTGCATGTCCCCCAGCCTTTGAGATCCTCAACTTGACTAGCCATGTGATGTCCCCATGTCGAAGGTCTGCCTCCATCTTGTGGGCTGAAATTGTCTGAGGCAGATAATACTGCATGCCTCTCAAAACCACCATTTTGTCGTCTAGCCCCATGAACTCCATCTCAAGTTTCCTCCAATCAGTCGTAACTCTCCCAAGGGAATACAGCCACTAGACACCCATCACCACATTGGTGTCTGTCTCATCGACAACAAAGAAGTGGTCCGTCATCGAGTAGTTCACCATAACTACTGTCAAGGAGGGCATGTATCGGGTACACTGGATGGTATAGTCACCCGGCACTAGGATGGAGAATCCCTAAATCTCTGTCATGGCGAGGCCCCTCCTCTAGACTATTTGTGCATCTATGAAGTTGTGAGTAGCCCCATTGTCCACCAGTACCAACACCCTCTTTCCCTATACTCTACCTTTGATCCAGGTTGTCAAAAACTTAAGAATATTGTATAGAGAAGAAAGGACTCCTCTTGATGAGGCAAGAGATGCCCCTCCCTGTGGAGGTGGTGGTGGTGGTGGCCCTTTATCCCCCGAACTCTCTCCATCTACCCCACCATAATCCTACTCCACCTTGTCCTCCTGGTCACTATTATAAAATACCTCAATGTAGTGTGCTCTACCCGTTGTTCACCTATGGCCTAGTGCCCAGGGCTCCCTGTATGTGAAGCATAGCTTCCTCCTCCTAAGGTCCTTCCATGTCTCCTCATCTAGCTTCCCCCTCCCCTGTGTGGTCCTCAGTGATGGGGGTCTAGTCTCAGGCCCTCTCTGTGGGAAAGGGGTTCATGTAGGAAATGGTGCTCTAGTCTTGGGGATGCCCCCCTGCAAATATTTGGCGTACACCACCGCCTCCTACAATGTGGAGGGTCTACATGACTTCACGAGTCCATGCAGAGGCTCAAGCAAACCTTCAATGAAGGTGTATACCCTCCTAGCCTCAGATAGATTCAAGACCATCACTAATACACCCAAAAAATAAGAAAAATACTACTCCAGGTTTCCTATCTGGTGCAGTTGTGTCAGCTTCCTGAAGGATGCCTCTATATCCTTTTATCAAACCTCTCCACCACCCTCCTGGTGAAGTCCTCATATGAAACTATTTGGGCATGCCCCAAAGTATTTAGGCCATGAAACCACCAGTCATGGGCTTCCCCCTCCAAGTTCAGTGCTACCATCTTAATGGCCTCCTATTCTGTCATCCGATTGAGCTGAACTATGTGTCCATGTTTTCAACCCAAGCCCTGGTTGTGCACTTGGCAATGCCATCAAATGCAGGGAAGTACATCCTCCCTATGGTTCTCTGCAGCTCATAGTTTTGGGTCCCCTATCCTATGTACCCCTTGTTCCTCTCACTCTGCTTAAGCTTGCAGTAATCTTTGAAGGAGAGGGCTTCTTTGAAATCTTCATCCATCGCCTACCACTCTCTGAATTAATCCCCCATCTGGGGAGTTTCTTCCTCCCGTGTTGGTTTAATCTATGCCATCGGCACAAAGGAGGGTAGTGTGGACCTAGTCGGCACACTCACTGAAGGGTGTTGCGCTACTGGTGAGGGATGATCGAAGGGCTAAGAAGCCCTGGAGGTCTCTCCACATAGAAACCCTCTAGGTGTGGCTTTGTCTCGACTCTGGGATTTCATCTCCTCCAGCATGTCTTTCAGCCTTTGGCCAAGTCACTCAGAGCCCTCAAGAGGCTATCAAAGGCCATCTCCTACCAGCTCTTGGGTTCTATCATTTCCTCCTCTCCGGCCACTATTTTCCCTCTTTCCTCGATGTCTGGTGTAATTTCCAGCTCCCTTTATGTGCTCTTGTACCTTTGCCCTCGGTAAGTGATGTTCTCCTGGTCTTCTCCTCTCATGGGAAACCAACCCCATAGCTGAGCCAAGAATTAGCCTCTGATACCACTGTAATGATACTAAATATGAATACAAGTGATATAAAGCAAATAATCTGTGCAACAAATTGTAAAAACGAAATACACATTAAACATTCATAGAAAAGCTGCAAATATGGAACTACTAAGCCATTTTATTAATTTTCTGAAGGCCAAATACAATGGATGACAAGATGGTTCCCCTGGGCTTGTCTCAAGGACAAGCTGGACTAAACCTAGGTGATGGAACAGTTGAGATGATGGTCGTTCAATTACTGCACCACTTTGCACTATGTTATCCCATTAAACTATTGATCTTCAACTTTGACCTGCTAGAATGTGCCCACAAACTACCCAGAAATTTATATCCTTCCAGCCTTAGACTCCTCGGACAAAACCCAGAAAAACCCAGAAGGGAATTTCTCTGGTTTTGAATTCAGGTTTTCGGCCTCCTTGGAGCCTCTCCCCCAACTGCTACAACAAACATCGACTTGCAAGAAATAACTTGCAACTCCCTCTCAAAATACCCCTAGAAGGCTAGGCTCACCTGTACTGACTAACTCCTTGCTCCCCAGATGACCCTTGGTCCGGATGACTGCTCTCCCAGCACCACGAGTTTGTTGCTATAGTGGCCTCTGCGTTGATGGTTGAAATGTGTGATTGTACCAAAATCCCTAAAAACCCCTATGTAACAGCCTCCCTAGGGTAGGTATGGATGGTCCCCCAAAGAAGAGGTTGAATCTTCCCTGTGGAAGACTCGTGGCTAAATAGTCGGTAGACTCGCTGAACAACAGAGCGTACAAAATGAGTTTGTTTGTCAAAATAATCAGAATGCCTCCAAAATGAGAGTTTATCTCTCTTTATAGCTCCTTGGGCCCCCTTAGCCACATGTGGGCCCCTCATCCACTAGCTCAAATTCCCTCCAACGTATCCTTGGCCAATTTCAAATTATGCATGTGATAACCCTCACATTCCACTCACTGCCAGAAATAATTCGAACTACCTATAGTTCCTAAGTTTCTACATGTGGGGTCCTTCTCCTAAACCAAAATTGCTACCAAAATTGTGTTGTTGTATCCCATGACTAATTCATTTGAGAAGGGACATGACAGACTATAACAATTCCACAAAAGTATGCTCAACTCTCTCAGCTTACAAGCTAGCTTAAGCCAAATCCTTAGCCTATTCAACAACTCTCCAAGCCCCTAATCTCCTACGTAATTCCTAGGATGAATAGCCTATATTTAAAGGGAATCCATGCTTCCAAAATAGTGCAATCCTAAATTGGGTCCTTTTCCTCATTGCAGGCATGATATGTAGAGCTCGGTAAATCATACAACTACTAGTACACTATACCTGCACTCTAGTCTCAACTGGGTCTTTCTCATAATCGACATGCATTAGTTTTTGATGAGGGAATCTTCAGTTAACTAGAGTGACACTTTTGGATGCACTAGTGCACCAACTAACATTTAACTTTCTATTAGTTCCTCAAACAGTTTGGAACTAATTTAAATGAACATAACTCACTAAACTGAGTTATCTAATTTAAAACTAAATTTAAACTCATATTGGACCCCTAAAATTTGGGGAGAACATATACATGACTTCAGAAAGACTTCCAACTCGAAATTCCTAAGCTAATTAAGTTAATTAAACTTAATTAACTATTTACAAGTTGCTATGAGAATAGAATTTGATTTTAAATCTTAGTCTAATTCAAGGAAAAAATAAACTCGAATTTCTTATTACCATTTCTCAACACTTTCAAATTACGCAGTCGACCTTCCCTATCATTCAACAAGTTGCCAGGTATTTTTAACTCCCTATTCTCTTTTTATTTTCGAAATGGCTAGTCAGAAAGGGAAATCTAAGATCTCTATTGAAAATCCTATGTTCCCCCTATCCCTAATTCATATGAATTCCCCCTTGTAGACACCCAGTTCAAAATCATAGAAAATAAGTGTGAATTCGAACTGTATGAGTTATATAATTGGGTATTTCATAAGTTTGAAGATTCCAATGCTAAATTCAACCTCTGCGAGTCCATTTTCCCCCAAACTCATCATTTCCCTGAATTCATTACCTCGTGTGAAAATTGTTATCTACCAAGTCAAACAATCATAGTTTCCTGAAATAATGAAATTTTGTCTTCCATTACTCTAGAATCCATTTTCCAAACCCTGCAGATAAACCCTCCAAGTTCTCTTCACCCTTCTCAGTTGATTCCATGATTGAAATTTATCAAAAACTTACTTTTCAGCAGTGAGCCCATATCTTTGAGTCATTTTTGCTTGAGGGTTCAGAATTCCCTCGAACAAATCCACCATATTGTTCAGCAATCTTTCCCAAAATTTCCAGATGGGTCATTTCTATGGTTTATTGTGTCTTGAGTTACCAAAGTGATCAATGGGTTGATGAATTCATCTTGGGATTTCTGTGAATATTTCAATTTGGTAAAAAACCCTCTATCATTTTTAATTTTAGACAATTTATTTTAGATATTATCCATGTACAGTTCCTAAAATTTAGTGTAGAGGGGTCTTTCAAGCATCAATTAGTATTGGTGTATTTATTTTTGTACCAACAATATGAAAGATTCAAAATGTCTCTCCAAAATCTTGATTCACAAGGAAAGTCACAGTCTATCATTCACTGGACTTCATTGGTTAGGAGAAATTTAGAAGAATATTATTTTAGTGATTTTGTAGACCAGTTTTTATATTTGTCACTGTGTCTCCTTAGAAATGACATAGTTCCAAGAATATCTGTAGACAATAAAAGGATTTTTCATCTTAGTGAATAGTCAAAGTTGGGAGATTGGTACTTATATCAGTATTGTACAGAAATAAGAGTTTATTATTGTGAATTTCCACCATATAAGCTACCAGTTTTTGTGCCCATGAGGACTTTTGCTCTAGATTTTATAAGGAAGAGGATGAATAAGGATGAAATTAATTTATTATCTAGGAAGCAAAAATCCCAATTCAAGTTAAAATCTCAAGTTGTTCCATTCATAGAAACACTAAAGCAACAGACAAGGAGGTTGAGAGTTTGTTGAGACATATGAATTTCAAGTTAAGTTTTAGTTGGCCTTATGACTCTTTGGGAGTGTTCTCATCAATTAGAAGTGAACAGAAATCAACATCCTATATTCATATATCGAAACCATAAATTGAACAGTATGCAAACTAGGAAGTATGGGAGGAATACACTTTGCAAGAAGTTGAAGACCAAAGTTTAAGCCATACAACATTAGAGACTCCAAGATTGAAAGAAAAAGAGTTAAAGAGACCAAGTTAAAGTATGTCCCCTGTTGGTTCAAGTTCTAAATCGGTAGGATTTAAAGTTTTCAAAAGAATAAAAACAATGAATATAGAGGAAGAATCATAAGAAATGAGAGATACTAAGGTCTCTACAATAGTTAGGTTATCAAATGAACCTGTGTTTTCTCTTAAGCAAATTGAAGAAATAATTTTTGATACACCTACTTCCCCTTCTTCGAGTCAGCAAAGTATCTTTTCTAGGTTCAGAGAAATGAAGAAGAAGAATGAAATGTTAAATACTGCTACCTGTTCTGAGTTTTAGAAGCATGCCTCCACCACTCAAACCTGACTACTATCTGTGTTGGACCCTGAAAAAGGACAATTTCAATTGGAATTTCTTGAGCCAAAGGTTCTAGTTCCTAAAAATGTAAAGGACTACAAAACTTCAATGTTTTATTTTGATAATAAACATGTTCATCCTATAGATCAAATTGATCTACACAAACAAGTAGAGAAATGATATATTCCTCTTTAACAATTTTTTCTATGGCAGCCTCAAAGCTATAGGTTATTTCAAATAATAATCATTCTCAACTTGGCAGAGCTGATGAAAATAGAATCAGTGTAAAGGACTACTGGAAAGTAAATGACATATCGGAGGGGTGGAGAGTCTGGGAAGACCCGACAGCATGGGCTCGGGACCTCTCCCCTGAGCTCCAAGATTGGTACAGGAAAGAAATGAGATCAAGGAGAATTAGAGTTCGTCAGGGAAAAGACATCCTCCGCTGGGGGAATTCTATGAAGGGGACTTTCACAACCAAAGAGGCTTATTATCTAATGGATTCTCAGAATAGAGGAGATGGAAATATGGAATGGAAAACAATATGGGAGGGCAACTGGTGGCCGAAGGTGACAATTTTTATTTGGTTGGCAACTAAAAACAAAATCTTAACTTGGGACCGTATCCAGAAAAAGGGATTTAATGGCCCGTCACGATGTTACCTGTGTAACAATGACACTGAGACTAGAGATCACCTGTTAGTCAGATGCCCGTATACTGAGAAACTCTGGATGCTTGCCAAACGCCTGTTCAAAAAACCAGGAATTAACAGTAGGGAATTTAATGATCTAATTTTCAACTGGTGTAAAGAAACCTTTGGATGCAGGGTGATCCAGAGGGCTTGGAATCTTATCTCCCCCTTTATCCTCTGGATGATCTGGAAAGAGCACAATAGGCGGATATTTCAAAATTCTGCCAAAAATCCAGAGGTAATTTGGGAACGGGTGGTCGAGAGTATGCGAGAGACTATCCTTAACAGTAAATGGGCGAATGATGACTGGAAGGCAAATCCGGATGAACAAGAAATTCTGAATAAGATAAACCTAAAACCTGAAATGGTTCACTTCAAATGTTTGACCAACCATGGTATGCAAACTCAAAGCCCAGAAGAGTTCAGCTATCCTAATGACCATTTTGTTAAACTCAATTTCGACGGGGCTTCGAAGGGGAACCCGGGCGATGCTGGCTTCGGAGGGATCTTCAGAGACAGTAATAGCTGAGTCAGATGGATCTTTGCTGACTGGGGAGGCCTGATGACCAATAATGAGGCTGAGTTTTGGGCCCTTCATCAAGGTCTTCAGATAGCCATCAGGAATGGCTACTCTAAGTTGGAAATTACAGGGGACTCGCAACTTGCGGTGGACATACTGCGGAAGCTTAACAATGGGCAGGGATGGGAGAAGGTTGCCAAAAGCTGGCGGACTGCGGGGATAGTTAAAGAAATTGCAGCGCTCCTCAAACGTATCGACTACAGAATTATCAGTCATGTCCGCAGAAAAGGGAATCAGGCCACGGATTGGCTGGCCAATTGGGGATGTAGAGGTAGTGGCAGCACAATCGATAGCCAGTGGCGAGCCGTAGAGGGAAACGAGGAGTGGAAGGCGTTGGCGAACCTTATCAAGGCTGATCATGATAAAACCACAAATGCCAATACACGGAAGAGTGAGCTGGCCTAGAAGGGGACAGTGGAGCTCCCGACTGAACAACATGGGGATTTTGGGACCTAATGTGATCATAATTACAGCCTACAGGATGACGGATCAGGATTTTGATGGCAGTACAACGGAGGCGGGTGGAGCGGTTAGAAAGAAGTACACACATGGTAAGTCAATTAATGCCAGAACTATGAGAGGTGATGGATACGGTTCGTCTGACAGCACAGCTGAGGAGAGTAATATGGAAATGATGGTTGAGAGCAGGGACTCGACGGAGATCTACTGGCGGCTCTTGAAAACCGGCCCAACTTGTATCCCCGATGAAAGGCATTTGCTTTATAATCGCGGCTGGCTGATTGTTACGGCATGCTGTGAGTTCCCAATTTGGAAAAGATCGGAGGTTTCCACTGAGCGGCACCAGAGAGCTGTTACAACCTCTAGCAGACAGAGAAAGCACCGAGACAGGCCCGAGGACAGTATGGAGACTAGGCGGAAATTGAAACAGGTTGAGGAGCGTCAAAATACGAGGGAAGAGAATAGGAGCCAAGAAGGCAAAATTTTCATGCAGAAGGAACCGCCTTTCACTGTGTGGGAGATCGAGGATAACTCGGATGATGATAGGATTCCGGAGACTGTGCGTGATGGTAGACACTATCATAAGAACGCGGCTGAGGAAGGTCAGGAACAGACACAGACGGAGCAATTGAATTGCGGGGACTCGAAGATTCGCCGCTATGGCATGAGGAAGCGTCGTTCCACACCGGATGAGGTGGAGGTCGCCCAGGAGGAAGCTTTGGGTAAAAGAGGTGTGAGCGACCGCCGGAACCCTCAAAAGAACCCAGCTTAAAAGGCTAAACAGAAGGTGAGGATTGATCCTCCCGATTATCAGGAAGTGGGGACTCGTCGCTTCGGCCTGCAGAAGCACAGCATTTTTCCCGACAGGGAAAGGGACCAGCCGGGCAAGAGGGGCAAAGGGCAAAGTGAGCCTGTGAAGGAGGAGGGCGAATCTTCCAGGCGCTCGGGCAAAGGAAGAAAACCCAGGGAAACTGTCAACCTCCGCGTTCGTCGGGCTGAGCAGGCCTTTCTCCGTCACTCCCACCCGGCTGTGCGCAGAATCATGGACTACCTTGAAGAGGAAGCGTTGCAGAATCAGTCGGATGAGGAAATGGAAGAATTGGACTTCCTCCTTCATGATCCGGGCCATACCAGAGGACGAATGTCCTTAATAAAACAATCGCTGCATATTTATTGGGTAATGAAGGGGCTTCTTGCCAAGGCCATGGAGCATGTGGCCAAAGAAATGGTGGAGCTGGCTCTCGGAGATCAAACTATTCGCAGAGAACTGAGCTATCTGCGTATAGCTATGACAAAGCAAGAAGAACAGCTGGATGCTATCCAGCAAATGCTGAATCGGGACCATTCTGGACCAGAAGAAGCTGCAAACAAGCATACTGATGGCGGCAACGACTAAGTTATTTGATGGTTAGAATCTACAAATGGTTTTTTTTGTTATGGTTCTGTTCATGTGCAAGATAGGAACAATCATGTTATTCAGACCAGTAGTTTTAGCAATAGTTTCAGTAAGTTTCAAGACTGTGTAGTTTACTTAGCTAAGTCTGCCAGGCTGTGGACCTATTATTTTTGGGCTGCTATTAAAAACTATAGATGGTGCTATGTCCCGGTTTCCCCAAGAGGGCAGGCTTAAACTGTCTTTTTTGGATATGTTGTAATGTTCTGTTGATCAAAGTAATAGAATGAGTACCATCCTAGCTTACAAAAAAAAAAATAATCATTCTCAACTTCAATTAGAAAAGATGTCCTCATTAGCAAAAGATACAAAGATAAAGGGCTTAGAATATATTGTAATCAAGTTAGGATTAGATCATAGTGATATTAATGTTGCTGAAGATATTATTAAGAGAAAGAATGCAAATATTCAAGCATTAAGAAAGTGGATAAAATTACCAACAATAGAGCATCCTCAAGCTCAATAAGTTGGGAAATTAGAGAAAGAGAAGGAAAATATACTACGTATGATTGATGAGCAGAACATTCAGATTTTAAAAATGGAAGTAGAAGTGGAAAAAATCTTCAAAGAGAAAGAACAACAATATATTATTGGAAATTCTATAACAGAAACAGAATCATCCAGCCAAGAAGCCATTGAACAGTGGTCAAAAGCTATGGGAGATTTCTCAATAAGAAATGTTGAAATTGAGAAATTAAAAGCATCACTTCAAAGAATGGAATAAAGTAAAATTAAGGCAAATAATGCTTACATCTCAGAAGTACAAAAGAATTTCAAGATTACTAAACAACTTAAAAAATATATGGATGATTCAATCAGTACACAAACATTTTCAGAAGCCAAGGAGAAAATTTGGATTGATATCGATTCAACCATTTTAGAATTATGGACAACTATTGAAATTATTTTTGAACAGGAACAGTTGGTACATAAATAAAAAAGCATCCATAACAGAGAATAAAGAAGAACGGGACCACAAACCTGGAGAGGCAACAAGGATCATCAAAGTGTTAAAATCAAAAACTAAATATGAGCTTGAAGACATGGGGATTGAATACATAAAAGATGCAATCCTAGAAGTTAGGAAGGTGTTAACAAAAAGGAATTTGATAGTACAACTGGAAAATAAATGCCAGAACTTAAAATCTCAAAACAAAAAGTTCCATAGAAATTTTTATATCCTTCAGAAAAAACGACTCCCATCCTTAAGATATTCTCATGGTCAATTAATTCCACAAGAAAATTACCAATATAAGTTACATGACATAGAAAAAAATATCTTAAAGTTTGCTAAAGTAAAAGGAACCATTGGTGGGAAAGATTTTCTTGAAGATTTAGAAGATGATTTATTTATTGCTGAGGAGGTTTATCATCTTTTTATTACCAAGCCTACTTTTAAAAAATACACAGAGGCGGATGAAGCTTACAGGAAGGTAATCAAGTTTTCATGCCTTGATGATGAGAAGTGGGATAAGTTTCTCGAACTTATTGAGTAAACAGAAAGAAGATTTGCAAGTGAAGTTGCAGTGAAGACAAGAGCATACTCAATAAAATCAACAGAGTTAGATTTCAAGGTAGAAGTTACAAACAACATCCTCAAATATTGTTTTGTTTCCAAATAATCAGTTTTAGAATCCCTATTTTGAGTTGTAATAATTGGAAATATCCAAATTATTTTGGATAAAACTTTTTTTTTTGTAAAAGAATGTATTAAGTTAGATATTTTTGAATGACACTCTATATATACATTGTAATTCGAAGTAAGAAGGGTTGGAACTTTGAGGGAGCCAAGAAACACTATTGTATTCTCTGAAATTTCCTTGAAGATAATCAAAGGCTTCTGACTTCGGTTCTAGCAGCATTCGTGTTCATGTGAGTTTTTCCTATGTAATCATTTGTTTTTTCATCATATGTTCAAGGTAACATAGGAGTTAGGGTAATGCTAAGTTAAGGATTGACTTCCCTGAAAAGCCGCTGCAAATTTATAATCATTGCTAAGAATAACTAATTGAACATGTTGTTTAAATTAGTAGCTCTACATCATTAAATTGTTGCCTTCTATCATCTCTTGAATATATATGTGTTAGTTGTAGAAATTTCTCTACATGCTTCCGCTATGTCTAATAAATTATGTATCCAAGATGAATGTTTAACCTTCAAATATATTCTTCTTTCATCTATCACAATCAATTGAAGAATTATATGTTGTCAGGATTGAATATCGGCACTTTGAAAAATCTCTGAAGCTTTAGATTGTACAAGTATAAATGGTTTGAATCATTGGTTATCCATTTAAATCAAATCCCTCACTTAGATTATTTGGCATAGTTCTAGAGCCTAGAACTGTCTTCAAAGATACAACACCACAAATCAATATAACTCTTAAATCATGGACCAATGGGATATTAAGTCACAAATCAACATATATCCACCATTAGATTACATAAATATAAATGCACACTAATACATTAATAAACATTGTTAGGCTCCTATACTACTAGTGTAACCCCTTATTGTTATTAGTACAACCCCCTTATTATATTGATGTGCCCATGCAATGCCCATATTGTTACTATTGTGCCCCTAGAAGCCCACTATTATTATTATGCCCTTACATTATTATTGTTATGTCGACTCTGATTATATTATGACCCCTTAGACTCCTATATAAAGGAAGGAGGTCTTTTCATTTGTATCATCCAAGAATTGTTTATTTATGTAATGTAAAGGAGGTTGCCCCCTCGAAGAGGCTGAATTCTAAGGCGTTGGTTTATCTTTTCTATCTTTTTCTTGAGCTGGTTTCATAACATTTGGTATCAGAGCATTGGATTCTAGGGTTTCGCTGCTCCAAATAGGTCATCGTGGAATTTTGACTATAACTTATTTTCTGTGATGTTTCAGAAGCTAAAAAAAAACCCATTTGAGAAGACATCACGCTAAACCTCGAATCCAAAATTTAAATCTTTTTGCGCTATATTTGCAGAGTTATGATCTGAGGAAGTTGGTATTTTTGCAAACTCCTCAATTACATTCCAAACAGGTGACCTGGGGAAAATCATCATAACTTTCTCTCTAATTATCAGATTGAAATTTCGTAGGAAGGTACAAAAAGAGGACGGACTGTAGTTTCTTTCATATACTTTTCAGAGCCAAAGATTGAAACAGTGACTCGTGGCATATCATACAAGTTTCCTCCATTGAACTAGTCTATAATCAAGTCACTGTGGGAGATTGTGCGTAACTCTTTCTTGCAGAAGCCAAATTTGATCAGACTAGTGGCATTGGAAAGAGGACACATAGGGCTACTGCATGTCAAAATTTCAGAACTAGAAGAACTGAAATTATAGAGTTATATTTATTTCAATATCGAGCTCCTAAAATCAAGAAAAGGTGATATGAGGAAGTTTGATGGCAAGGATCCGGTAAATTGGATACTTCAGATGGAGCAATATTTTGATCTACATGGTGTACCACTATTACAAAAGGTATGTATTGCATCTTCATATTTAGAACCTGATCAATTTTTATGGTATAAAGGGCTTTGTTCTCGTACACATCTTGTTACGTGGTCAATTCTCACAGAGGAAATGATAGCACATTATGAGGATACAAAGAGAAACACCACAACAATTGGAAAGAGTAAAAGGGCTTTGTGACATAGTGGAAAGTAAAATTATGGAAACAAGGAAGCATACCCCTCACAACTATAAAGATGGAAGTTGTGTTTCTCCTAGCCTTCCACAACCTACAAGGGTTACACCACAACAATTGGAAGAAAAAAAAAAAAGGGATTTGTTACAATTGTGATAGCAAATGCACTAAAGG
>APFE030806037.1:0-18589 GCA_000404065.3 Pinus taeda | reverse complement strand
AATTGGGGAAAAGTTTTGAAATGACTGATTTGGGCTATGTTCATTACTATCTTGGTATTGAAGTAACTCAACATCCAAAATCCATATTTCTTTCTCAAAAGAAGTACATTGGAGACCTGTTGAATAGGTTTGGCATGACAGAATGCAATCCTCTTACTACTCCAATGGAACAAAACTTAAAGCTCACATCTATTGAAGGAAAAGAATTTGAGGATGCAACAAAGTATAGACAGCGTGTAGGAAGTCTCAACTACCTAACTACTACCAGACCAGACATTTTGTTTGTTGTTGGAATCCTCTCTAGGTTTATGCAAAAGCCTTGTGAGGGACATTGGTCTGCTGCAAATAGAGTTCTAAGGTACTTGAAGGGAACTCAAGACTTTGGAATCAAGTATACACAGGTGGACGACTTCAGCTTGATTGGATACTCTGATTCAGACTTTGATGGAGACAAAGAAACTGAGGTATCTACTTCAGGATATGCTATGAGTCTTGGATCAAGAGTTGTCTCCTGGAGATCACGCAAACAATCAGTTGCTTGACTCTTATTTCAATCTTGTCCAAGTTCATATTTCAATTTACTTGTCTTAGAATAGAGAATAAAGGTCTATCCAAATAGTTCAAGATTGGCAGATGAGTAGATAGGTAGAGAAGCAAAGGAGCCCAACTGCTTAAACTGAGCCCTTGGAAGAGATAAGGGTAGACTTAGATAGGAGGGCAGCTAAAAGAAAAGAAGAGAATCAGGGTTTTCTAGTTCAAATGCACCCAAGGAAAATGAAGAAAAAATGTTAGGTATAATAGGATGAGTAATTAGTTTTGGTGTTGCAGAAGTAGTGGCATGAGTGATTTCTTTACTCAAATATAATTCATCTTTTATGCATATTATGAATGCCATGGCAAGGTGTGGTGACAAATCAGATGTTGCATGTCTAATTTCCCCTTATTCCCCTGACAGCAATTACTTACTAACATTCCCCCAGGATATTGAGATCCGCTCAAAGTCGCTAGACCACTCCATCTCAGGTGAAAGTTTCAGCAAAATAATGTTTTCTCCATGAGCCAAGAAGCCACATTTCTTGTGTAAAACCTTTCTCCTTGTGACCCTCCCTATAGCCTAAGTTTTCACTTTTCAAACTTAATGCTTTGCTTAAAACATCTTACCTTTCATATTAATATTCTAACCTTATTAAAAGACACGAAGAGCCGGAAGAGTTTAATCAGAGTCGAAGGAAAATGGAGTGCCTGGTTTGCGCGGCGGTTGATGCGAAGCTCGGGAAGAGGTTTCCCGAATGCGTGAGCTTAATCCCGCACGCTACGAAGAGTTTGAAGACCAAGAAGAAAGCTGCACATCGGGGTTACGGTTGTTCAATTTGCTGTTCGTTGGGATGGAATGCAAACCGGTTGCCGAGTGGGGGGATGCGGATCAAATCTCAGCCTCGAAGGCGCATCCCTACCCCAGATGAAAAAGATCAGAGGCGGCAGATCGAAGGATATTCGCATCGTTTTAGCAGAGGGTTAGCAGACAGCGACGTGCAAAGGGGAGATCGTCCAAACAGGCGCCTAGATCTGGAAGCCTGCTCACCAGATCGAGCCAAATATTGTAGATCCGGGGAGGATCTATCCGATCTGCCCAGATACAGGTAGGAGATAGGTGGAAATCCGTCAAATCCAGAAATAGACCTGCTAATGGAAGAACGTTTCAATGCAAGGTCAGATTTGGAAGGTTGTTTGCAGCCGGCGAACGTTGGTAATAGCTACATCACTGATTCATGCAGATCAGGAACTCAGTCAAAACTCAAGCAAAAGGCGGCCACTGAGTTTGAATGCTTGGTAGTCAATGCTCCCACTGCCAACACTGATGCAGCTGCTGAACCCGGGATCGCCCTGATTGCATCTCTAGCGAGGAAAGTACCCCAGGCTGATGCTTCCATGCAAGCTGGAGCCAGATCTGACCCAGATCTGCATGAAGCTTCATCCGTTTTCAAGCTCCAAGTTAACATCTCAGGCAAGACATTAATGTTATGGGCACGCGCAACGGATCTTGTGCAGAACCATTTGCAAAATCTTGAAAGCCGACTAGGGATCCCCTCATCTTGCCTCAAACTAGTCTACAAGGGTAAACAACTAATGACTACCCTTCCTCTTTCTTTTTACAACATTCAGAGGGATGCCTCTATTATAGCCACTTTTCGTTTGAGAGGGGGTTCCTTCAGGCAGACCTCCTCAGCCCCTTCTTTCTCTTTTAAAGATGTTGTCCGCAAAGAGGCTGGCCATTCACAGCCTTCTTCTTCAGCAGGCCATCCATATGAGGCTCCAAAGCCTTTTCTGGTAGACAAATCAGAGGACATTCCTTCCATCAATCTCTCCCATCCTGGGATCGATGGCTGCTATCAAATTTATGCAGAAGCTGCTCTTGTATGTAGATTCAATGGGCTATGGCCTCGCACATCATATCTATACCAATGGATTCATACCATTTGGACTAAAAAAAACGAGATACACTTATTTTCAAAAGGATTCTTCATTGTGGTTTTTGACCGAGAGGAAGATTATCAGAAGGCCTTAACGGGAGGCCCTTGGTTTTGGGGCTCGGCAGGGCTTTTTCTTACTCCTTGGTTTCCAGACTTCGACCCTTCTACAGCTGTTATCAGCAAGACTCCCATTTGGGTCAGGCTCCCGAACCTTCCGGTGCATCTATGGCACGTTTCGGTTTTCTTAGCAATTGCAGAAACTTTAGGAAGATACCTGGCTGTAGACTCTTCGCGAAAGGAAAATGGCCTATACACATATGGTAGATTCTGTGCAGAAATAGATATAAGCAGAGGACTGCCGGATCAGATTAATCTCAAGTATGGAGATTTCCATTGGACTCAAACCTTGGATTATGAGAACACAGCTTTCCGCTACTACCATTGTCATCAAACAGGACATCTCCAAAGTTCCTGTCCCCAGTACCTCGACAAAAAGAAGACTCCTAAGCGCAAGCCCAAGTCCAAAAGTTGGAACCCCTGTGCGCCTCCTCCGCCTATGGAAGATTCAGACTCCACCAGTTCAGATGAGGAGGAAATAGTTGCAGACGGGCTGAATGCTGAGATACCGCTGGATGCTCCCTTGGATGATCCGGCAAACCCATCCGTCTCTCAGATTTCTCAGAAACGTGCTCATCTCACTTCTTCCTCAGATTCTGAGAAGGATTTTCTGCCGCCAGGGCAGAACAGTCTTCAACTTGTTTCGGCTCAGCCAAATTCCACTGAATGGGTCAAAGTAAGCAAGAAAAAAGGAAAAAAAAGTCGTGTGACAGTAACAATCCCCTCGGGGTAGTTCTCTCTGCTTAGTTCCGGTTCTTTGTTATTTCATGTTCTCTTTAGCCCTCTCCTGGTTCTTATCCAAGGAGCAAGGTGGTGCCTATTTCCTTGGCCCCCTTTCTTTTCTGCTTCGCTTGCATGCAAGCTTGATTGTACTATACTCTTCTATTTTTAATAGAATTAGTCTAATTTACACAACAACAAAAAAATTATTCTAACCTTATTATATAGTTCCTATATAAATTTTCCCTGCCCTTATTATATAAAATACACAAAAATCCCTAAAAAATCTAAATATCCCGACCCCTGGCAATTATAGCCATATTTCAATTTTTTGTCGGGAGTTATTGGTCCATCCGAGGCCAATAACAACCCTCCACGCGCTCCATCGGGGTTTGTTTAACATTTGGTTAAACAAATAACAAAAGCCGCTAACATAAGCCATATAAACCTCATTGACCAAAGTTGTATACCCTGTGAACATTACAAAATGTTAAAAAATTAACGAGGGACCCATTCCATAGCTGCCCGTCAACTTCGTTCACCACCAACCGTCTGATCATCGCGCACAAATCCAACGGCTGTCAGCAATATCGGAACCCCTCTGATCACCGAACGATAGAGTCCAGGGGATGGGTGGTTTTCTTCCGTACAGAGGACAGGTGTCGACTTCCCGGCATGATCGGAGCCCCCCCCCTTCAATGCCACCCTAGCCCAAAGGCGGTGCAGGGAATACTGCTTACCGCCCCCCATAAACCCTGTGATGACGTCATCCTATGACATCACCTCCATGTCAGCGCCATGTCACTTGCTTACATCACCACCTCACCTCTGTGTCACACACCACGTCATCCGACACGTCATCTTCCGTACCCCGCTACATGACAAAAATTACTTCATGCTGACGTCATCCGACAAAAACGCGCCAAAGCTCACCAAAGTCAAAATTTTCGTTAAAAAGAGGTAAAAGCGTCGTTTTCACCCAATTCTATTTATCTCCTCCGCACGACCTCTGCGTGCCATTTGCTTCCAAGAGCAGTCATTCGACCGCCCAGTCCGCCACCCAGCAAATTTACTCTGCAGCTTGGCCCCTCAGCATGGTTCACCACCTGCAAATCATACATTTCACCGTTGAAACAGGCATTTACATCAAATTTCGGTCCCCAACCCTGTTTTTCAGTTTTCTCTATAAAAATTGCCCACATAATCCAAAATTTGAAGAAAAACACTGTGTTGTCTTCAAAAAACACGCACCGTAACCACTGTTTTGCCCAATTCTTACCAAAAATCCGCTCACTGAGCTAAATTCAAGTTCGTTCTAGCCTGCAAATCCTCTGACAAACCCCAAAAATTGCCTTATTACCTACTGTTGTTGCCCATTTTTCCAAGGAGTCCCGCAAACGCTGTTTCCCCATGTAAATTCTGCCCACTGAGCTAAATACAAACCAATCTCACGGTGTAATTCCCACAGAGAAGTCCATTGAGCTGTGGTTTTGACTATTTTGCCACATAAACCCGAATTACAGTTTTAAATTCATAAACAGTTGAACAATGGAGACTCCAGTAGCCCTCAATATAGCCCCTCTCAATGCACCTCACAAGGATTTGGAATGGTTGCCCTTAGCTGATAGGGATTTTCAAATCCAGGACCTAGCTAGTGACAGAAACCATCTCCAAGCATTCTGTGAACTCAGGAACAGTTACCTAAGAAAAAATGATTTCTATGGGATATGGGAATCAAATTTACCGATGTACTACCTCCCCTCTGTCAATGTTTTCCCTGAGATAATTCACCTCTGCTATGAAAAATATGAACCAACCCAAATGGCAGTGAAAACTCCATCTCGAACTACCCTTTTTCATATAACTCCTGACTCCATAAATCAAATGCTAAACTTCAAATCAACTCAGCTTTTGTTTCCTCTTACTATGAAATTCTTACTTGATGAAGGTCCCAAACTTCCCAACTCAGAGATAGCTCGAATTGCCCAAGTATTCATGAAACCAAATTGTCAGCCTACAGAGCCACCTCCTTTTCACTATGCATGTTTCAATGAAGTGGGTAAATTACTTGATGATATAATATATTATATCCTAGGGTTCAAGACAAGTGAATATATCAATGAAACTACACTAGTCTTATTATCCATATTCACTCCAAGGCAGCCCCCTGCTGTCAAATACAACTATGCTAAATTCATTGCCAACAAGATCCATGACCAGCTCTTGAATCTAGATAGGGAGCGAGTCTTCAAGTACTCAGCCTACATCTATCATCTGCTCCTCTACTATCAGCCAGACAGTTTCCAATTTCCCATTAGAAAATTGGACTCTAAAGTAGAAAAGAGGTCTGTGATTTTTTGGACCTAAGTCTTTCATGAAGTCCACAACTCTCCTTACTCTTACTGTGAGTTTATTGACATGTTTGTCTATCCAGCCTCTTCTCTGCTGATGAGAAATCCTCCTCCTAGATTATCTTATGATATGCAGAAAATATTACAGCTCTCCAAAAGCTACAAAATAGATGACTGCTACTTATACTAGAATCACATTGAGATCAGGATATATGGCTGTGAGTTGTGCCCCTACAAGCTGCCAAAATATGTGCCAATGAGACTATTTGCCTTGGGATATTTTAGGCAATTTATCAATTCAGATTTTACTCATTTTCATAGTACCAAGAAAAAGGCTCAATTGAAATTGAGAGACCAGTTAGGCCCCTACATCATGAACAAAAAAGAAGGATGGAAAGAGGCCGATCAGATATTAGGTAAAAAATTCAAATTAAAGAAGAGCTTTTGGTGGGTACCCTATGACCCAATGGATTTATCAATGTAAGAAAATAAAATATAGGCTGCCAGCTTATGAACATTGCAATATTCCTAAAATAGAACAATTTGCCAACCAGGATGAGTGGGTAGAAGGCACACTAATTGAATAGCTCACTGAGGAAGAAAAAATGGAACAAAATATGAAAAATCTTGAAAATAACCTTGACGTGGATTCTTTTGGGCAGGTGTCATTCAAAGTGCCACAGCGAACCGGAGAAGGCACGTCAACTGCTGGAACTTCACAACAACCAGCTCAAGAAAACACTACACCAACTGCTAGAACATCAAAGGGTAAAGAGGTGGTGGATACAGAGCAGCACAAAATGGCAGATCGGCCTACCACATCAAAGGAACAGGTTCAAGGGGAAGCCCCTTCACTACAGACAAAGGCACCATAGGTACTAGCATTACAGACTCCCGTCAATGAGGAAAGAAACAAGAAAAGGGACAGAGAAGAGACCACACCTACAAGTGGATCAACAGAGCAGCCAGAGGCCAAAAGAAAAAGAGTAGATCCTCTACCTGAAGAGGAAATTATTGAAGAAATTACAAAAAGCCCAAGAGAGGAGAGGGCAACCATCCAATAGACATCCACCAGCTCACACAGGCAAGAAATGGAGAGGCAGCATGGTATGGAAGTTTCCTCCTCAAGGCTGCAAAGTAAGCAATGATTTTATATTAAACAAACATTCATGGACATTAAGACCCAGAATGAGCCATTGAGACTGCAGCTCTATGATCAATTTCTCAAAATGACACCCTCCAAATAGCAAAGACTAATGGCAGCATATGACATTAAGGAGGAAAAAATGATCTTAAGTCATTTTAAGCCTAAGGTTCAGCAACCACAAACAGCTGTTGAATACATAAGAAAAATCTACAGGTCCTCGCCAAAGACATACACCTAATGGACCAGATCGAGCTGCACAAACAAACAGGTGAAATGCTCTATGCTACATTGGCAGACAAGGCAATGTTGGCCCACCAATTGAAGAAGTCATTAAGCAACACATATGCCCAATTGGATTTGGAAAAGATATCTTCCTTGGCTAAAGACAATAGAATAAAGACCTTGGAAGAGATAATTATTGAGCTGGGACATGATCCCAAGGATGCCAAGGGCATCAAAGCACTGATAAAGAAAAAGGAAGAAGATATTGCTGCACTTTGGAAGTAATTAAAGCTGCCTGTTACTATGCACCCACAAACTACAGAACTTGCACAAGAAAAGGCAGAAGAAGACATGATGGATTTGCTGACAAAGATGAATCAAAGGCTAAATGAAATGGGGCAAGAATTGGCGAAAGCATTGCAAGCCAGGCAGGGAGAGTCGACCTCCTAGCCACCTGAAATAGCTCTAACGGTTACCACTGCTCCCCCCACAGTCACAGTAGCAATTCCTCCCACTATCCCAGCATCAGCAGCAGGTACATCAGCCACAGATGCTTTAGCGGCAATAGCAACAACAGGACCAGATACCTGCATGAGCATGGAGGAAATGATGAAATTAGTAAAAGAGCTAGAAGTCCAAATGTCAGAGCTTAAAGAGGCTAAAGAAAGATTGGCCAAGCTAGAGGTAAGCTATGACAAATCTAAGATAACAGTGGCAGAGAAAACCGGAGAGGTAAAGGCCTTGGAGAATAAGGTGAAATACTTGGAGAAAGATCTCACCCTTCATAAACCTCTAACAGAAATTAAAACAATTTTGTGGACCAAAATTGGCCAGTCTATCATTGATCAATGGCAATTAATTCAGACGATCCATGAGCAAATTGAATTGATAGAAAGGGCCCAAGTAGAGATTCAAAAGGCCAGAGCATCATTGGGAAACATGCCCGAGCAGGCCAATAGACTAATTCATTTTTTGAACACTCACACCAGGGAACAACTAGAAACTCTGGAGATCAGGGACAAAACAGGCACTATTTTGACAATGAAAAAGGTGCTAACCATGAGGAATTTTATACATAATCTGGAAAGAATGTGCCAAGAGATGCAGATGGAAATAAATGCCTTTACAGAGAAGTTTACAGTCCTGTAGCAGAAGGTTCTACCCAGTTTGTTAACCAGCAATCAAAGACTATTGACACATGAACAATATGCTCATAGGGTAAATACATATGTTTCCAATCAAATCACATCATCATCAAGCACTTCAGAAAACATAGGACCTCCCTCTGGACAGAGCTTATATGACAAGTTGGAAAATATGTTCTATATCGAACATGAAATAAATCATCTTTTTGAAGTCCATCCCAACTTCTACAGGTATACTGAAGCTGATGAAACATTAATAAAAATACAAAGACACCAGTTGCCAACAGACCAATGGTGGCAGAGCATGTTGGAGGTATTACCAAGGTAGTTCCAATTTTTCTTTATCATCTGCATTTAATCCAATGGCAAAACACGTGGCACATATCATAAAGGTGAAGACAACAGAGAAAGGGAGTCAAGCTGGGACTATAACGCATTAAAGCGAAATCAAGCACAGATGAAAGAGCCGGGACAGCAACGCAGGAACGCAGAATAAAGGGACAGCTACTAGCCGAATTACTCAGTTCAAAAAGTCAAATATCTCTGACCAACTGAACAACTAGCACACCAACATTTATTTCTGCATTCATTTCTCTCGTTTACTTCTCCTGTAAAGTAGATGAATGAAGTTATTGCGGGATATTTTTTCCATAAGATATTTTGTAACTCCTTTTTGTATAAATACCTCCCCGTGAGATATATTCGGGGTTGGTGATATCTCTTCTGGACTGCGTTGTAACTCTGAGGATATTTCAATACAAAGGTTGTTGAAGTTCATTGTTTCTGCACCGTCTGAATGTGATTTTGATGTTCTGGGTCCTGCTACAGAATTCTTGTATCATTGTATGTATCAATAAGTTATTCTAACATGTGTTTTATATTCTATGTGTTTGCAAATTTCATATGTTTTTCATAATCTTAGTAATGGAGAAAAGGAATAGCCCAGAATTTGTTTAAATACACTCTATGTTCAATCTCTATTATTACTTATGTTTTCTTCAGAGTTAGCATAAACATGAATTCTTAGCTACTCCTGTTTCCACTAATTCTTTCACTTTGAATATTAATAAGGAATTCTTCACTGCTCCTCGATAATACTCATGCATTTTTCCTCTTCCAACATGATGATGAATTCTTAACTACCCCTCACCCACTGGCTTTCATTCCATCTATTTCCACATCATAAGATTGCTCCAAGATTAATTACCTTGCTCTGTAGTATCACCTTTGGTCAAATAAATCATATTCAGTTGTTTACCCTCCTAGACTCCATTAGCCCAATGGAATAAATTGTTCACACTTGCATCCTAGTTCTGTTCAAGATCACCATCCAGTAAATTTAAAACAAAACCCTGTACATCATAACTAGCCTAAAATACTTCAAACAAAGCTGAATTATAAAGAGAGAGCCCTCTCTGGGTGCAGATTGGCTAGAAACTGCATCTAAAAGATTAATTAGTGGTTACCTCGGTCGTATTCCCTTTTCTCACAAGTTTTGGGGAACATCCTGAGTGATAACAGGTCATAAGACTGAAATACATTTAAATTTGGGATGATTCAGGCATTTGGAGGGGATTTAAATACCATGGTCTTCCCCAACACTTGCAATCGAAATGGGAAACAATGATTCCGTTTTTCAAAGATCTAGCCCCGGTCCATGAAGGTGACAAATATATTATATCTTGGAGACTTGGTAAGTCAAATCATTACACGGTAAAATAAGGATATAATTTTCTATTGATGAGACTTCCCTTCCCAACCCAATCGAAAATATGGAAAGAAATTTGAAACAAGGATTTCATTCCAAAAGTGAATGATTTCTATTGGACTTTGGTAAGTGGAATTATTCTCACAATGGAAAATCTAAATAAAAGAAGTATTAAATGTCCCTCTTGATGCATCCTCTATAAGGGAGAAGAAGAGTCAATTACCCACTTATTTCATGAATGCCCCTTCTCTCTTGCATTGTGGAGACATGCTTTTGAAAAGTTCCATCACATACAAGCCATCCCTCCAAATTGGTAGGATATTTTCGTCAATTATGCTGATCTGGATTGGATCATTATATTTTTTTCCATCCATCTTGCTGCATATAGAGTGGAAAAAGTGGAGGATTCAACTCACACGACAGTTTTTACCAGAGGGACCCAATTTGGCAAAACAGGGTCTCAAACCTTCTTGGAGCATTTTGACGCATCAAATGAAATTTTTTGGGGGAGAATTTTTTTCTCTCTAGTATAACACATTTTCATGCTATTCTACACATGGATATCTTTCCAATGGTTCAAGAAGCGCACCAATCTGAGTATGTATGCAAAATTTATGTCACTCAAAAGTTGACCTTCCTGTTTTCACACATATAATTCGAGAGGATGTCGTGTCAACCCCTGTTATTCATGGAAAATGGGATAGCCATGTGATTGTGATGTAAAAGACTCTAGGAGTCTATATTGTAGCTCTAGCTAAGAGTTGATGTAGTCAAACTTAACCATTAGTAGGCTATCAGGTTGTGTTATAACCGGGCCATTGGGAGGAAGAGGCATTCCATTCTATTAAGAGAATTTTGATTCATAGTTGAGAAAATATAGCCAAGATAGGAGGTAGAATACACACAGAGTATTTGTGCATTGTAGCATCCCACGGGCCACAAGCCTTACTTCGTTGTTCCTGCAGCCATATTTCTAGACAAAGAAAGAGAGCAGAGCGGCCTCACCTTCCAGCTAGGTTTTCTTTCGAAAGGGTTTCCAAGGGAATATATTGTGTCTTATGTATGTTTGAGGTATATTTTATTATTCTCTATTTTCTACATAATTCTCATTCGTATGCATGGACTAATTACAGTAAAATCTACACATCTAGAAATTTAATAAAACTGTAATAGTGTAGAATTTCATATTTTTTTAATATAATATTGTCATAACTGTTGTGACGAACTGTCCAGTGGAATATCCATGGTGGTTTACGGATCATGGATGCAACATGGAACATCCTAGTCTTCTATCATAAATAGGGCATAGAAAAATTTGCCAAATTTTTATTCTAGGTTATATGGATTACAAGGAACAAAGCAATATTCAAAGGTGAATCCCCCTCAGCCATCTGAGCCACAAACAAGGCAATATCTCTACTCTCTAAATCGCTCTCCTTGAGAGGTATCAAGGATTATGATGTAGAAGGGCTATCAATGACATAGAGTAGTTGTTTAAGCATAACCACCTACTCGGATCATGCTAGAAGCTTCATAGTTTGACCCGAGGCAAGAAAATTTCACTATTTAACACTCAACCAAGAAGAATTTTGATCCTCGAAAGACAAGAAATTCTCAGCCATGCTCTTCTTCCACAGTGCTGCAAAAGGGAATGCAGGGGCGACAAGAGTGGGAGGGGTAATATTTTGCCCCGAAGAACAAGTTGCAATCAGATTTCTACGGGGATTAGGTACAATAACCAACAATAAGGCTAAGCTTATAGCACTTTGGAAAGACTTGGACATCACTCTAAGTAAAGGAATCAATGATTTAAATGTCATAGGGGACTCTCTATTGGTGATTAGAATTTTTTCAAAACCCAATCAAGCTCTAAATCATTTGAGTATTGTAGTGGTAAAGAGGATCAATATTTACATTAAAAAAATGGAAAATTGACCCTATTTCACGCCCTTCTCAACCTCAACTGAGATGCTGATGAAATGGAAAACCATGGCTCGAAACTAGGGGAAGGAAAATTTGAATTAAACGGTAGGGATCTGGGAATTATTCCCATTCCTTATTTGCATCATGTCACATTCAGAGCGCATGTCCATCAATGATGGCAAGGATAGGAAAATTATGAATGAAATAATTATCCCTTGCATGGTGGATAGGTGGATTAAGGAAAAATCTTGGTATCCACTTGGCTATTGTTTGGAGTTTCGAAGTAACTTGTTGGGATCTTTGCAAAGTTTCATATGTGTGTAGAATGGTTCCATAGACAGTTGGTGCATTAACCTTCTTGGTAGGGTGACATATCAACAAGGAGCTTTAATGTTGAAGAGACAGAAGCAAAATTCACCTCGCACCACTGTAAATTGGCTACAAGGTTGGTTTAATAGGTCTCTTGCGTAGGATAATTATTTAATGGGGAAGATGATCAAAGACTTACGGGAATTAATAGAGAAGGCATAATGCAGCTGCGGGAATCAGGAAGATACGTTATATAATTTGACCTTGCCTCTACAAGAGGCATCTACTCACCTAATCTATGTGTGTCTTCCGAGCAATTATATCTTCATGAGTGGTTTAGTGATGGCATATTTGGATGGGAAACCTTCGGAGACTGACATGGATTGGTGGAATAAGGCAATAGAATTCTTATTCAAATTATTGATGGGAATGCTCGGCCTCCTCACATGGAGGGTGGAACTATTGGAAAAGCATTGAGCGACCAATGCAGACCACATCAATGGAAAATATGAAAGTATGGAGGCAAAGTTGGGTAGGAAAATTATCCAACTAGAAAATGACCTTCTAACAACCAACTATAAGCTGATTAGCAACAATTTGTTTATAGTGTTGTAGGAGATAATTGTTGGATTGCTTGACCCCACTCTCGCTTAGTAGCAGAGGAACCTTGGCACCAGAGATGATGACGCAGGAACGAGCAGGGTATAATTGCTCTAGCGAGGAAGTTGACCCTTCAAATCCTAGTTAATGTTGTTTTTTATGTATTACAAGTATGTCTTGATTTTGGGTCAATTCTATTGGTCATATGGGAAACATTAGTGTAACATTTTAGTACATTGGGCTCATAGTGGTAAGAAAATTCTATTTTGGTTGTACTGGAACAAAGAAGCAGTTGAAATATCTTAAGCAACTTTTGTCTCTTACGAAAGTTTTGTCTCTTTTGATGTAAATGATTATGGTCACGTAATCTAGGTTTTATAATATAAAGTACCCATTTTGTTAATTAAAAAAAATCCTAAAATTAAATCTTGTAGATAAATTTTAGAATCTAAGGTAATAAGAAAGAGATTCATAGAAATAGGTTACAGAGAACACATGTTTTGCATATACGCACACATAATTAATTTATTGGGTATGTGTGTGTGTGTGTGTGTGTGTGCTCTATTGGTTGTAATATTGGGCTATAATTGATTAGTTTGATATAAATAGCTTATGAAATGTCAATTGGGACTATCTTGGGTCATTTGGAAGAATGGTTGTTATCTTCCTCACCTAGGTTCACATCCCTGCTAGTGATATGATGAAATATAATGCCTTGATAAATATTATTGTAATGGCTTCATACTTATGAATATTGTTGTATTAGCTTTGAGCCTTGTGAACTTTTAATTGAGTATACTTGTGGGTTGGCCTCGTATCAACAACCTCACTCCACCCCTTGGGCTGAGAGGGAGGTTGCTTTCTTTCCTTGGAAAAAAAGGAAAAAAAGAAAAAGAAAAAATATAGCTTTGGGAGTCTTGTTGGGTCATTGGCCATTAATTTTGTTAATAATTGAGTTACCTTCCATTAGGAAAATGGGGAAACTCCATTAGGTTAAATATTATCAGTCTCTATATCATTGATGTGCGCCTTTAGACTAACCAAAATTCACACACACAAAGGAGTTTAGGGCTAAGTGGAAGCCTTCAACGTGTAATAAATAATAATTATATATTCTAAATTATTCAACTCCATCACATATAGAAGTAACATAATCCAAATGCAAACATACTCTCTAAGCAAGCTTGCAACGAGCTTACAAGTTTCTATGATGTCCTACTTTCAACCTTACTTTCAATGTTGTTGAATGTCTTAAATTTGAGCATGTGTATGTCGTAAGTCATGTAAATAATTACTTTTTGTTATTTTCTTTCCACATAACCTGATGCAAAGTTGCTAGGGTAATTTTGAAAACTTGTAAATATTATTTTCAAATATTAATAAAATATTTAAACCCAACTAGCTGAGAAAGAGAACCTATGGGATTATGAGTCCACCAAAAGAGAGAGAGAAGGGTGTTTAACTTATGTGTCATGACCTTGCCATCTCCTACCTTTTAAGTGAATAACTAGTGAATATCTTATTAACTCATCCCTTTTTAATGTTATGCTAAAGTAGAGTAGAAGCCTTGTAAGGGGAGGGGAAATATTTAAAAGAAACAATCAGTAACTCTTATGATAAAGTAGCTACCTCTTATATTGGAGCAACCACCTTATACTTTCATGGAATTAGGAAAGAGAAGGATAATAGACTCCTCACTATTAACCATTATTCATTCTTGTAAATAGGAAATCAAAACAGGGAAAAGAGACTTGGGAAAAAAATTATTCTTGGTAACGTGTTTTTCCATGAAGAAAAACCAACTTATCTCTTATATGAACTATAGATTTGATAGAGGAACTATAATTTCAAAAAAATGGAATAAGATTCAGTAGGAAGACATTTTCCCAAATTCATGTATATTTTTTACCTTTTTGGGTTTATACAAAGATAATAAAAAAATTAATTGTCTAATAAGAAAAACTCTACTTGAGATCAAATTAGAAAGTACATAGTGATTTGGCTCTTGCTACACATACTAAAGTGCATAGATAGAAATAGTATTTCTAATGTATTGGAGAGCATAGAAGGGAGCATCTTCTTGTGTCATATGTTGTAGTCTAGTAAGTGTAAATGTTGGTTTGATTGAAAGATTGATTCAAGAACTTAATAGTAGCCTTCTTAGTTGAGCTCGGAAGCCTGGGGAAAGGGGGAGAGTTATTAGAGAATCCAAAACTCATGTTTTGAACCTTGGTGGTATCATATCCTAGCAAGGGTATTGTATCCACAGAGGATAGCCTATGGTTGGGAGCGAAATTACTCACACCTAATTAGTTGTTTTAGAACTCAACTTTTGAAAAACATAAGTTCCTTCTCTCTTCTCTTCCATTATGAAATCATTCATTTTTTTATTTCGTCTTATTTTTATGTGTTTCACGGACCTCGAAGATCGGTGACCTCCACGTCCACATAATATTTGTACCAGGCAGATCCACCCAAAGGAATCACTTCCTATCATCTCATCCATGAAGCCCAACCCCAAGATTGTTTAGAGAATTGAGCATGTGACCTCTCTATACCAAAGGTGCAGTAACGACGGGGACTCAACCAATTGAGCTAACCCTTAGAGCTTATGAAATATTTATTTTCATGTAAAAATATAAATTTATTTTAGATTATGATAAAATGTTATGAAATTCCCATAGGTGGTAATGGTTAAATGGTTGTAGCTTGAAATTTCATGCCAAGTGTTTATTTAAATACTTCAATGGTTTTTTATGTGGTTTTGGTTATTTTTTTATACATAAAAATTTATCATATGAGGCAACATGATGTTTATTAAAGGGAAGCTTTTCATGGTGATGGAGATGTTGAGAAATCTAAAGGGCAGTGATTAGAGTAGTTTATCTTTCTTTGATAATTGCATGTGATATCTTTTTATTTATCTTACTTATTAGCTTCACTTACTATTATTATGTTTTAGTATCATCAAATAGTTGCCAAAAACAAGAAGAACAAGAACACAGAATATAGACTGCAAGTCAGGGCCAAAACATCTCCTCTTGAGAGGAAAACCCACAAATCTCTTATCTTCCTTATATATTCTTCAATTTATGAATTCCAAGACCTTTAGACCAAGAAAAATACCCTCCAAGACCAATTCTAACATTTTCGGATGATGTTATCTCCTTGTTAAATTCAAACTCAGTCAAATCTTTCCTAGTAGCACAATTGTGACCTCCAGCTATAGAATTTCGGCCTCTATTGTAGACTTGAAATTTTTGGTCCTCTTGCAATTGTTGCTGCCACACGTGTGAGCTTATTTTAGCCTCTCAAGATTTCCTTAGACCTTCGCTTGGATTTCTCTGACTTATGGAGCTTGAGGATGGCTTCTTATGGCCTTCTTTCCTTCTCTTCTTCAAGGTCGAACTTGTAGAGGAAAACCCTAGATCTACTACAAAAACCATAGCCTTCCTTCGCACGTGTGGGAGAGAAATAGCCCAAAACAAGTCTTCTTCATCCTCTTCCTTCTTCCTCTTTTTCCTTCACTTTAATGAGTGAGAATTGAATGTTCTCCAATGAGGTTGAGTTTCCTCCTTTATATAGGCTTCTCAAAGCTGGACGCAGCTCCTCAAATTAGGTCGACTTGCCAGCTGCTAGGCTAACTTGATCTTGGAGGGTATTTTGACACTTTTAAGGAAAAAAATAATTTCTTTTACAAGTTACAATGTGCCTGAAGGGGTCTTCAACTTATGACAATGACTCTTTTGACTTTTTGACCTAGGACAAACCCTAGAAGCACTCAATAGGTGCTTGACCTATAAAATAAAATACCTTGATCATGAAACCCGTGCTCCAAAAATAATAATAATAATTTTATTTCATTTTAAAATTTACAAGAATCAAAAGTACATTTCATAATTATGAAGACCAAACCTAGTTACACATTTTCCAACACTCCCTCTTAACTAGGTAGGTATTCATAAATGGTACATGGACATTCTCAATCTGAAGAGATCTCATAAGAAGAGTCATATTTGTAACCCATATATTTGGCATCATAACAACTAGCATTGTCATATATAAAGGCCTTGACTAATATCTCTATCTCTCCACAAGATGAGAGAAAAAATGTTGGTGAGACCAATGATTTATAGACACCATCATCATTGTATCTCAAGGTACATACCCTACTCGGGGGTTTACAGAGTATGACCTTTCTTGGACTATTCTTATCTTGGATAGCTAGTCCTCAAATAATATCGGTCTATGACTACTCTTATCTTGGATGCCCTACCTCATCTTCAAAGAGTATGGAATGCCAAATGCTTACCCAATCCTCCATTATGTCTTCCCAAGTGAAGACAAGAACGATGTGCCTATCTCTCCCTCTCAACTAGGGAGGATACATCAACCAAACCAAGCTTGTTTCTCAATCACACAAGCTTCTTATTAGGAATATATTTTGTCAATATGTCAGCTACCTACTCATCAGTGGAGATATATTGTGGTTGCAACACATCATCTTGTACTAGCTTCTGAATGTAGTGATACTTGTTGTTTATATGCTTCATCTTTCCATGAAACACTAGGTCTTCATACAATTGAATACAATTTATGTTATCACAATGTATCACTGTAGGGTCCATAGGTCCTTCAAATAGGTCAGATAGCAGCTTTGCCAACCAGACCGCTTCTCTGCTTACTTCACAAGCTGCAATATACTTTGCCTCATCACTACTCAAAGCAATTGTATCTTGCTTTATGCTCATCCATGAGATAATGGAGGATACCAAACTGAAACATCCTCCTGTAGTGCTCCTGCCATATTTCTCACTTCCTCCCTAGCCAAATTATGTATATCCATTCAACTGGACATCATTCCTCCTATCATATTTTAGGAAGTAGTGGATGGTTCCTTACAGATATCTCATAATATGTTTCGCAACTATCCAATTATCATGCTCCAACTCCACTTAGAATTGACTCAAAACATTTATTGTAAAGCATATGTCTGGCTGAGTATTCACCAAGTACATCAGGGAGCCAATCAATTGTCTATACTCGCAAGGATCCATAGGGATCGATTCAAAACTCCTTAGTCTTTCAAATTTGTGATCATTGGGGTTGTCTTTGGTTTGCAATCCATCATATCACACTTCTTCAACATCTTGATCACATACTTTCCTTGACCTAGATAGATCTCATTAGGTCCTTGCCAGACTTGTAGTCCCAAATAGTAGTGCATCAGCCCTATATCCTTCATGTCAAATTATGTCACTAGTTGCTTCTTACATTCTTCAATTCGAACTTCCACACCTGTCAAGAGAAGGTCATCCACATATAGAATAATGATTACTGACTCTCCCTTCACCACCTTAATATAAAGGTTTGTTGGCATTATGTTTCTGGTATGGTTATATGTTACAGATGTTGTACTTGATGGCAACACCCATGGCATGGCTCTCAATATGATGAGAATTAAGAGGTACGTCGTGCAGGGACCGCGTCCAGACACGCAGGTTACCCATTCATGAGGTGCGTACCCCCAGTGCACACACTTCAAGGCAGTAAAGCGCACACACGTGGGGTTCCTTATGTAACCCTTGGTATTTTACCCATTCATGAGGTGTGTATCCCCAGTTCACTTACTTCAAGGCAGAGAAAAGCACACATGGGGTTTCTTATGTTTAACTCTTGGTATTTAGCCGACGGAATTGTGTTATTATGGTTTTGGCCCGTGGTATTATTTTATATTACTATTATTATTGAGCCCCATGATCCATGATTTTAGGAAGAGATTGCCTATATAAGAGGAAGGAGATCAGTTGGCTAGAGTATGCTTTTGGGTTGAATATCTTAAGATCTGAAATATTGGGTTATTGTTTCAAAAGCTC
>APFE030806027.1:0-14373 GCA_000404065.3 Pinus taeda | reverse complement strand
TTGGGTGCACTTGGACTTGCAGACCCATCATTTCAATTTTTTCTTTTATGCCTTCCTATCTACAAACTACCCTTTTTTCTTCCAAGGGCCCAGATTAAGCGGTTGGGCTCCTTTAATTCTCTACCTATCTAAGAATCTGCCAAGATTAAGCTGTTTGGACAGATTTTCATTCTCTATATTCTAAAACAGGAAATTGAAACCTAGGGAGACCAAGATTAAGCTGTTTGGACCTCCCTTTAGCTGAAAATTTTACAAAACTGGAATGACTTTTCAAAATTGGAATGCCGTAGATGAACTCTGAGTAGCCTTCTTTGCTTGGTGACTGTTTAGCAAATATGGAGCATTGAAGCATGCAAAGTATGACATATTTGGTCTGTAAAAATGTCAATCATGAAATATGAGTAACCTGCTGCAGCAGGAGGCTAATAGGCTCCACACCCAACACTAGTAACCTGCTAACCCCATAAAATATCTGACCTCATCCACATTTCTAGGAGTTTCCCATTCCATGATAGCTCTAATATTTTTTGGATCAAGTGTTATACCTTTTTTGTAAACAACATGGCTTGAGTAATGAACCTTTCCTTAAATAAACTACATTTTATAAGTTTGGAATACAATTGATTCTTTATAAGTAGTCTAAAAGTTTCTTCTAAGTGTTCGTCATGCTCTTCCTCATTCTTAGAATATATCAATATGTCATCAATGAATAAAATCACAAACTTGTCCAGATAAGGACGCAGAACACTATTCATCAAACACATGAAAGTATATGGACCATTAGTCAAACCGAAAGGAACCAAAACAAACTCATAATTCCCATAGCTTGTCTGGAGAGCAGTCTTGTATATGTCATCTTCTTTAATGCATAACTACTGGTGTCCTGATATCAAATAAATCTTCGAGAACACTACTTCTCCATTCAACTAATTGTACAAGTCATCAAACTATGACAAAGGGTGCATATTCTTAATCACCACCTTGTTCAACTGTCTATAATCAATGCACAACCTGAGAGTACCATCCTTGTTCTTCACAAACAATACTGGTGCACTCCAAGGTGAGACACTTGGCCTAATGTATCCCTTTTCAAGTATTTCCTTCAATTGAAACTTCAGTTCCACTAACACTAGAGTGCTCATCCTGTATTGTACCTTTCATGTTGGTGCTGCTCCCAAAATCAACTCTGTAGAAAATTACACTTCCCTATGAGGCATTAACTCTGATATCTCTGCACGGAATACATTATGCAACTAATTCAAAACCATATACCTCTTCAATACCTTAACATCCTCGACATCCTTACCTTTATCATCTGAAATATGAACAACAAACAATACACATCCCTTCCTGCTACTCCTCTTGGCCTGCATAGTTGTAACCATTCTAACCCATGTCGCCTTCTTCTTACCTTGCAAGATTCTCTATTTTCTATCATCTAAGAAATTAATATCCTTTTGATAACAATAAACCTTAGTCCTATGAGGATACAACCAATCCATACCTAATAACATGTTTTACAATCCCATTGGAAGCACATTTAGATGAGTTGATGTACACATACCTTTTAAATCAAATGCACAAGCTCTTACTTAATGATCAACTCTCTTCTTAGTACTTGTATCCAACTGCATCCAAGAATTTGCATGCACTTCTTTTCTCAAACTGCAGTTATCCACTAATTCAGTGTTAAGATAAAAATAATTAGATCCAAGGTCAACCAAAATATCAACAACTTAATCACAGAGCTTACCATCCATCTTGATTATGGATTCTTGATGATCCACCTGCATGTTATCCAATGCTACATAGATCCAAGGAATACTTTTTCCAACATACCCAACTTCTTGCACCTCTTGAGCACTGTAGATTTGTAATCTTCCACCCTGATGTTGTGGGTAATCCATCCTACGTTGATATTTTCCATAAGTCCAACATTGTAAAGGCTTCCTACCATCAACCTTGTTCTGCTCCTCAGACTAAAATCCCTATCCTATTTCAACTACATTGAACTTGTTGTGGGGTGTTGCATTCTCCTTGTCATCTGTATATTATGGTTTTCCTATCTTATTAGCCCACATTCCATTATTATTTTCCTTACTTTTCCAATCATTTTTATACTCAGACATATGCTTTGATTGCTCATAACAATGATTAAATGGCATAATGTATTCCTCCAACGATCTAAGCTCATGAAAGTCAATCCTATCTTGGAATGAATTGGAAACCCACTGATGAATCTTTGAATCTTTTCTTTCCCTCCTTAATAAAAAGCACATATCTCAACAACTCCAAGAATCTACTAGTATACTACTCATCAGTCATAGATCCCATCTTCAACTCATATAACTCCTTTGTCCAATTATCATACTTTCTTTCAAGTAGATACTTCTTTTTGAAAAGTATTTCAAGCTCATTCCAGGACATCTCCTCCTCTCAAATTCCTCTGACATTATTTACACCTTCCCATAAAATTTCTTCTTTCCCTTTAAGGCTGAACTAGATATCTTGGTCTTCATATTTTCTGAATAATCATGGAATCTCAAAAAAATATTCTTCCCAAACAATCAACCTTGTGCATCTTGTGACTTCTTCATTTCTGCATCAAATGTAGTAGGCTTTTATTTCTTGAATTCCTTTTGAAAGTACTACTTCTCACTCCTCCTATATGGATGGTGACAATGATGATGATGTTGTCTTTCTAAACTAGAACAAGGATAAAACCTATGGTGATTACCCATCCTATAAGGTGTATCCAAGAATCTGCCATCTCTGACTATGTCATCCATGTCAAACCAGTATCTTGATTGAGACTTGTCTCCATATGCCCAATTAGTCACTTCCTCTTGTCCATGGCTGATACTAAGTAGTCCCTGACTCTGTGAATATGATAAACTCTGAAGGATTATTACATTAACTTCTTGCTTTTTTCCTATGCCCTAGCAAGTCTTTCTTGTGACTGAATGATCTTTTTGTTATCTTTATTACAACTTATGATTTCTTCTTTGAAACTTTTCAATGTATCTACTATGTGAGGGGAGTACCCATCGCCATGTTGTTCATCTAATCTATAGGGAGAGTCACGTGAATTGTAGTTCACCATTTTTCTTGTCATATTTGATCTTCTTCCTACAAACATACCATGCCAGATAAACCAAATATAAACATGATCAAACATACCTTAGTGAATTTTAGGGGAGGCTATATCTTTTATACAAATAAGTCCAGATTAGCACAACATATATATGTAATGAAATAAGCATATCAATTATTCGAACATCAACATCATGATGACACAAAACCACAACAATGACCATGACAAAGCTTGCATGAAAAACACATTCCATCGATCAATTCCAATTGTTTGAACCTGGAAGCTCTTATACCACCCTGTAACGCCTCCTCCCACATTTACCTAAATTCACAAGCTCTTCATGGTAAACATGAGATGAGAGTTTCTACACGAGACCCAATTTCCAAGATGCAGTTTTGGAAAATGGGGTCCACATGTCCAGAACTGAATGCAAATACCAAATGACACATGACCACACTATTACCATCCTAACTTGACCCAACGCTATTTATTTTCTATTTCATTTCCTTAAAATTAAAAAAAATAAATGTTTTATTTTTGGTTGTTCTCTTGGGTTCTAAATTTTTGAGGCTTTTTTGATGTCCCAAATGACATTTTTCAGGGAAAACGAAAAGAGAAAAGAAGTATGAGATGAGTTCATAGGTCAATTTTCAGCCTAATCGTGGATATCTTGAAAATGAGGTATTATGATAGTAAAACAGATATTGTATGCCAAAGTTATGACCCATGGAAGTGGGAGGTCCGAACTACTCATTTATACAAAATATTTGTGTACGTAGTACCTATAGGATATAAATACATATATGATCATTAATTCAATAAGCTAACCAGAGAATCATAATTGACACAATGAAAAAGCTAAACATTCAATCTCAACTTAGAACTTGACCTAGACTAACCATACCATACTAGGAATTTCATCAAAAACATGTCATACATGTAAGCTACAGGTCATGAATTCATATCTGATCATAAAATTTTGAGATTCATATGAGAATCACTTAAATGTCCCTAAGCCATCTCCACATAGATGTAAGAACTCTTATTATTCCATACATCCATCAAGCAATCAATATCTAAACTATTCATGACAGGAATCATAAATAACATACATAATGTAACCAATAAATAACCAATAAATAGCCAAGATAGTAACCATCGTAACTTAGTGATGATATCACCAACATAATCACTACAAAATATACATGAATAATAATAGAATAATATCTCTTATTAATATATGAAAATCCAAATCGAGTCAGTGACTTCCACGTACCACCCAGGCATAAATTGAGCTGAACCAAATCTCCCTTTCAACCAATCACCCCCATGCCATATTCCAAGTATGAATGTAGGATCTCATGGAATAAATAAAACAAAACCAAACTAGGGCTTCCATACGTCAAACCACCTAAATCCTCAACCAGGGATTCCACCCCATAGTCAAAAATCACTAAAACCAACCAGATTGGTCTCTCCCCAAGCTATCAAGGGTTCCAAGAATTAGTAACTAAACCCATAGCCTTCCAGTGCTCAAGAGAATTTGTCCAACCTAGATTGAGTGAAAAATAACTCAACCCACCAAGGGCTCAAGAGCATTTGTCCCAACCAGGCTCTAGGGCTAGTAACTCAATGCAAGCTATTCCATTGCTTCCGAAGTGTTTGTTCCAACCCACAACCATAAGGAATTATGAGCACCAACTAGAAAAAAATTAAATGGGAAAAGACACAACACCATGGCTATCCAAGAAATTGCGAGGTAAGGCTAAAACCATTCCCAATCAAGGAAATCATCCATGCCAATGACAACACATAACCAAATAATCACTTGCATACATCATGCATCTATAAATTATCAAGGAAAACACACATGAAACCTATTATGTTCCAAGAAATCCAACTATAACGATTGATCCAACTATTCTCTTGTGCTTTCTTGCATTCTTTTGCCTTCATTCTCCAAATCTAGGTGAATACTAGAGTGATCCAAACATGCTCAAAGAATGCTATAAGTGTGCAAGAGTATGAGAGAGTGAGAGAAAAGCAAAGAGATCCAAGCTAAAACCAACAAAATGTTGTGAACTGATCCTCATAAGCCTTTTTATCATTGAGGCCTCTATTTTCTTCATTTTTCCTTAATGTCCTTGAATTTACCTCTAATGCAAATTTGTGACCCTTCATCTCCATTTTCTCCTATTTTCCATTATTTTCATAAATAAAATGTCAATTAATTAATGTTTGTTTGCCTTTGCTAATGCCTTCACCAATTTCCATAGCCATTCATTAGTCACCAGTTATCCCCATCACTATGTTTTCACCCAACATTCAACTTTGAATATATGTCTCGTGACCTTGGTCTTATTTTTATTTATTTACGTAGGAATTCAACCAAGGGTCGTTACAAAGAGGACATTGGCACACAAATGCAATGGAACATAAAGTGTTGAACACTAGGAGAAATTCCTCCAAGAGTCAGAGGTTAACAATATAGAAGTGATTAGAATCACATTGACAAGCTCTAGAAAACGTTAACTAACTAAGGAACCGTCAAAGAGTCTTTCTAGGTGAAAACATTATAGAGAGTAGTTGCTTTCCTAAAGGTTGAAGAACCACTAGAATCATGTGGATTTATGAAACTACGAGATTGAGAAGATACATTTAGGTGTTTGTGAAGGTCGACGAACTACCAGGTGTTTCCTTGGGGTTGAAGCTTTGGTTATTGACTCATTAATGAAGTACGTAGAGAGCCAATATATTTATCCAATATTTTTTTTCCCAGCTAATGAAACTTTTGTTGAAGTGGACTCTATTCTCCTAAAAGTGACCCGAGACTCTCTATATGGAGGTATCTTGGCATGTATGTTAATCATGTCCGAAAAGTCTATAAAAATTGGGTGGAAGTTTGTGTAGCTAGAGGATGAATGCAGAGTGACCTTGTGACATCTTTTTTCGACTGTCAACATTGGTTATGTTTCCTATCAAAAGCACTCCACCTCAAGCACTAGAATCTCGCTCATTGGTGAAAACTACAAGTAAATTTGGTTATAGCTTGTCTAAGATTGGGTGGAGAGTTGAAGTCACAATCTTAGTTGCCAAGCTTTGAATACAAGATAAATATTTATTACATTTACATGTGCAAGTGAATCTCACGCGAATAATTTTTTTGTTTATTTTAAGGTTACCTGAATGTATTAACATTGGGTTCATGAATGATTTGGAGTGTTGATATCTTGAGTATTGGTTATGTTGGGTAAGTTATTTAAATTCTACTTGTATATGTCGAATTTGGCTTATTATATGAATATGAGATGCTAATGCCTTAGTCAATCTTCTCAGTGATGAAGTATCAAGTGCATGAATTGGTGCTAAATTGTGGTATAAATTTGATTTGTCTATGTAATATTTCTTAATACGAGTGATGTGGTAATAGTTTTATATGCATGTTGGTCATGAGGATTATTTATCATAGTAGTTGTGAGGGAAATGTATCCCCTGTATGAAAGGGGATGTAATTATTGTAGTTTCTTCCTATGTGTAAGTGGAAATGTTTATCCTTGTATAAATTTATGAGGAATGGTTGAGTTATTCTATGTCTTTTGAGGAATTGAATCTGAGTGATTTTCTAGTCTTTAGGGTATGCTGAATCGTTGTGTTTATTTCATTGAATTTAATGAACATGGTCAACTAGCATGCACTATTTTTAATTTTATTCTATGTTATGTGCACATGAGTAGTTGTGAATAGAAAGGATTGAAAACATATCTATGTTAAGCCTAGGAAGTTGGACTGAATTCATGTGACTCTGAGAAATGCAATCAAGTCACACGTTCTCTATGTATTTCAGTGGGAAAGAAATAACCCAACTTTTTGTTTTTATCCAAGAAAATTTTATGTGTAAATGAATATATGTGCTTAAACTTGGCTAATAACATGAGCACATCACTTGATGGTTTCCATTCTCAACGGGTAGTAGGGAGGGTCTGTGAGATCTTCATATTAGAATTCTTAATCCCATACAGTCAATTGTATTGCTTCGCACATAGTTGGATTTGGTATGGTTTGAGCCTATGTAAAATAAAAAAAATTAAAAAAAAAAATTGCTAAGCATAAGCACTCATGGAACAAGGTGAATTCACCTACGGAGCCACTGGGTAGTGGGTTATGTGATTTTTCTAGAAGGAAGAACTTGAGATGTGTCCATTCCTCGGTAACAAGGTATGGGTTAAGTGTATGGGTGGGGACCACTAGTTGGGAGCTGAGATAGTCAAGGCATGTGGCATAGTCAACGATGGAAGTAAGGTTGGATGCAACGTTCAAGTCGGGGTTCGGCCTAGTTAATTGGGTTGGGGTCAGTGCCTTATGTAGATTTAAGTTTTGTGGTTTCATGAGGAAGGGTTGACCTTTGACTACGAAGGCCGACACACCTTCTACATATAATCACCAAGTGGCATAACATCCATATGGCTTCCACATGGAAATACGGATGATGTGGCAACACCTAATAGGGTAGTGATTAATAAAGTATATATTTTGATCCAAGAGAAAAAATGGGGAAAAATTATAGATTTGGAAAGGTCTCGATGAGACAAACAAAATGATGACATCCATTTTAAATTTTGATATAGTTGAAAAATATAAAAAAATTAAACCCCATTTCCATAACTAAACTTTGGAGGTTGCGTGATCATAGTAACTACCTCCTTCTACCCTTTGTAGGGGTCAAGGATAATAGGGGGTACGTTACAGAGTAGTATTAGAGTTTCCATGTTCAACACTTGGACTAGATAGGCTCTATTGTAGAAGAAATGTATGCAAAGTTTCAACACTAGAGCTTTGAAGAGAAAATGAGGCCGTAAAGCCTTGTGATAAGAATTAGAAACATGTTTGTTATGTAGAATGATTGTATGTATTATTGGTGTGTCTTAATTTTGTTTTACATATGCATGTAGCATGGTACTAATGATTTATATGTTTTTGTTGATATTTATGTACTAATTGAGATGTAATTTGTAGCTAGATTTACACCAACATATTTCCAACAACAAGCCAAGTTGATAATATCTATTATGCATTTTTTTTAAATCTAATAGTTATGTGTGTGTGATGGCACATAGAAAGACACTAAGATTCAAAGAATGAGGAAAATAATGGTGTAATATATCTCTAATCAGTCACAACATGGATATGAAAAAGAAAGGATAGTTGAATCAGAAAGATCAGCTGAGCAATGTGGAGACACTGACTCTCTTGATTGTATGGACACATTGAGGATCTTGAGAACTCAAATAAGGAGTTGTAATGTTGATAATGAAATTCTTGTCAAACCACAAGAGAAAGAAGAAGAAGTCAATGCTGTCATATTGCAAAACCTATTAGATTTATAAACATAGAGGCAACATGAATTGGGGATTAGTAACAGGGATAGGAAAATCCCTATGGTACAAGAAGAAAGAACCAATGGGACTGATGAAAGTGGATCCAGGAAAAGGAACATATAGTCAAGTGAGGACATAGTGATAACGAATACTACATTGGGTATCCCAAAGAGAAGGACCAACAATCATGGATAACACTTTGATGCTACTTACATAAGACATCATTATCATCACCATTATCATGAAAAAAAGAAGGGAAAGAGAGAATGTACCATAGGAGTTTAAGAAGGCTTGTTTGATGGTGAAATGAAGAAATCAGAAGATGTTGATATATGGATCCTTGGGATGAATAATTTCTTTGGAGTTCATGACTATTCAAAGAACATAGAAGAAAAGGTAGCTACATTTAGAAAAAGGAGAAAGGATGAAATCCAGTAGGAAGATTTGGAATATTTAAAGCGAATAATGGAACAACATTTCTCTTGGAATGATTTTGAGGAATATTTCAGAAAAAACTATCTATATAAGAGATACTTCTACAACAAGGCTAAGGAGTTATATGAGCTAATATTGGGACAAATTTTAGTTGAGGAGTATACCACCAATATTAGTGTTGTTAAGCTATGTTCCCTACCTTACGGAAGGAAAATGAAATATTGATAGGTATGTTAGTGGACTGCCACAACCATTCAAGGATATAATGGATTTTAATGAGCCCATGACATTAGAGGGTGCAATTTTCAAATTGAACCATTTCTATGAGAAATGTAGGTGAAGAATTAATTATAAGGAAGACTATAAATTCAAAATAAATTCCAAGTTCAAAGGAGAAAGTGAAAGAGAAACCAAGGGAATGAATACAACCCTTGTTAATCAAGAACATCAACAAAAGTCCAACACTGCAAACAAAGGCCACTCCATTCACTATATAGGAGATGAATCCAAGAGTTATGAAAAGGTTCCATATAAGTGTTGGAATTTTGGATGAATAACTTAAGAAATGATTTCCCACAACTCAATCATGTTGGCTTGAGACTGTACAACACACAAGAAGTGGACATAGTAAAAGACATGGCCAAAAATATGCCTAGGGTTTATGCAACTGTGGATAATCTCTAAGTTAATCACCACGCAATGCTCATATAAATGGAAGGTATGCTATGTGACCAAAGTATCATCTATTTGATTGAACCTAGTTCATATTTTAGTTACATCAGTCTTGTCATTGTTGGAAAATGTGCACCAAATAAGGAAGCACATATTGTGGCTTCGCTAGATCAACTGGCCATAAGGACGTGAAGGAGAGGGGAGCACATATTAACGTCATGCCAAATTAGCTTAAATGGCATGCCTACTATCGCTAGATTTCAACTTGATGCCACTTAGAGCATATGACACATTGTTGGCGATGGACTAATTGTATATGCATTGTACCAAGGTTGATTGTTTTTAGAATTCCATTAAATGTCTGATGATTTTGGACAACATAGAATATTGCAGGAAAAAGTAAAATCTACTTCTGTGAGACTAATTTCATCTATTCAATCCAAGAGAAGACACAGGAGGTAATGTCTTTTATTTGTTGTGTAAATTTCCTGTAGTGTTGAAGCTAACAAAAACATTAGGGAGGGAGATAACATGTTATATCAAAATATACCATTTTCAAATAGTTCCAAGATGTTTTCCATGAGGAGATACTTGGGTTGGATCCTCATAGAGAGGTGGATGTCTCTATTGTATTAATTCCAGGAGAAAACCTTGCATCAAAGGACTTGTATACAATGAGTGCTGCAAAATTGATTGATATGGAGCTACAACTCAAGGATATTTTGCACAAGGGCTATATAAGGCCAAGTGTATCTCCATGGGGAGCTTCAATTCTATTCATTAAGGAGAAGGATGAAACACTCAAGTTGTGCGTTAACTATAGAAAATTGAACAAGGTGACCATTAGGAATAGGCTTCACTTGCCAAGAATGAATGATATATTCAATTGGTTAAGGGGAGTAACAATATTTTCCAAGATTGATTCTGAAATCAGGCTATCATCAAATGCATATTTAAGATGAATATATCCATAAGACAACATTTAGAACTAGGTATGGGAGTTACAAGTTTGTGGTAGCCACTTGTAATTATTAATGCCCTTATAACTTTCATGTGCTTGATGAATAGTGTGTTCTTCCCCTACTTAGAAATATTTGCAGCAATTTTTGTCGATGAAATTTTGGTCTATTCAAATATCAAGGAGTAACATGAATATTATCTAGTTGCAATACTATAGTTGTTAAGAAAACATAAGATTTATGCAAAGCTTAGTAGACTTCTTCCAAAAAAAATTCCATTACTTGGGACACACTATCTCAGAAATGGGAGTAGAAGTTGATCCAAAGAAGGTCAAGGCGATCATGGAATGGCCAAACCCTAAAAATGTGGCTAAAATTAGGTCCTTTATTGGACTAGTAGGGTAATAGAGAAGATTCAAAAGTAAATTCTTTGAGATTGACCAGACGATTACTGAATTGCAAAAGAAACATAAGTTTGAACAATCATCCAATTGTGTTGAAATCTCCAGTTAGTTGAAGCAACTTATAACTAATAAGCTAGTACTAAGAATAATTGGTCCCAAGAAGGATTTTTTCATGTGCACAAATTCCTTCAAAGAGAGATTGGGAGGAGTCTTGGTGCAGAAAGACAAAGTAGTATGTTATGAATCTCAAAAGTTGAATGAACATGAAAAAAACTATGCAATTATGACATGGGATTAGTTTCCATAATCCATGCATTGAAAATGTGGAGGCACTACCTTCTTTGTAGAATATTTACTCTAATGACTAACCATGGAGGGCTGAAATATTTTTTTGATTATGAACGTAAGGAAACCTAGATGGCTGACCACACTCAACGAGTTTTATTTTGAGATCAAATACCTTAAAGGGAAAGATAAAGTAGTGAATGATGTACTCGGAAAGAGAGTGAAAATAAACCATACATAAGCCATAAGCTCCTATGGAACTAACCTTAAAGAAAGGATACAATTTAAGGCATCAAGATGAAAAATACTAGCATTTAAAGGAGAAATTGTAGTAAGAGTGCATGAGTGAAAAAGACAAGGAATATTGCTTCTCAGAAAATGCTTTGATTAGATTGCAGATTAGAATTTATGTGCCAAATGAGAGAAATCTAAAGAAGTTGACATTTAAAAAGTTTCATGCTAAACCATACTCTAGTCATCGAAGTTATCAAAAGACTCTAACAACAATTAATTTTTTTTACAATTGGCTCAAATTTAAAAGCGAGGTGTTTGATTTCATCTCCAAGTGCATAGAATGCCACCAAGTAAGGGATTCTGGAATGGAAGTGGCAAGTGATTTCTATGGACTTTATTTCAAGGCTTCCAAATAACTCTAAGCAACATGATGCCATCAGGGTAGTGGATGAAAAGTTGAGCAAACTGGCTCATATTGTAGTCATTAAGTCCACAAATTCAACAAGTGATGTGGCTTAACGTTCCATAAAATAAATTATGAGATTACATGGAGTTCCCAAGAAAATCATCTGAGATAGATACGCATAATTTATTTCAAATTTCTGGAAAGAAATATTTGTAGACTTGGGAACATAGTTGGCTTTTACCATAGCTTACCATCCTAAGACTAATGGGAAAACAGAGAGGAGAAATAGAATTCTTGAGGACATGCTAAGAATGTATGTAAATAATGAATCCATACGGGTGAGGATAGTTTTAAATAGATGAGGAATGACCTGTTATAGAGTTTTGTGAACCCAACGTTTCAGACTACCAAGTGAGTCCATGTCACGCGGAATGAGTCAATCTTGCGGACAAGATAGACCTTCCTAGAATCTAATGAAGACCTAATGACAAGCAAACCAACCAGACACTATCTTTCTCTGAATGTGCTTTATAAATAATGGCAAACAAATGTGTTTAAGGCCTACCTCATGTCCAACGCAAGTTTGGGGATTCCTTTGCTCCTTTGATCCAAGTAAGTTCCTTTGTCGCAAACCTGCAAACACAAACAAGGCGAACGATTAAATAGCACCTGAATAACCAGTATTATAAAACATATTTAACTGAAAGTCAAGGAGTCCATAAAACAAATAACATGAGATACTTGTTGAGAAAAATGAGCTTGATTGTATTAATTCAAAAGGAGAAGAACTTTACAACCTTTGCCTTGACGCTGTACAAGCTCCTTCAAGGGTCCAACAAGAAGTCTCCTCTACTTTGACAAGCTTCACTCACTTCCCAATGAAGCCAAAAAGGTATGTGATCTCTCCTCTTAAGCTCAAATAGGAAGTCTTGATTTCACTAGCATTTACCCTCAAAAGTTCAGCTTCTAACCTCCCTGGCCACTGACCCAATGCCTCAATTTATAGTGCAATGGAGATCAGTTACCAGCTCCTCCTTCAAAGGGATAGAGTCCTCCTTCAAAGGGATAGCTCCTCTCACCAAGGGATTAGTTCCTCCTATGATGGGATGCATGAACCACTTGGAGCGAACAATCCACATAACAAATGCTTCTAGAAAACTCTATAATTAACCCAAGATGAGTTTTTTTAAGATAAATATTTCTCCTTTTGACTTTTACAGGGGTACGCACCCTCCCCTTTACATACAGAGCATATAAGTACACAGATAACTTGAACAAAAGGTGCGGGCCCGCAGGCAAAAGTAAGAGAAAATGTGGAACCAGAGTTACATTGCTTTTTGATGTCTTTCTCTCATTTCTCAAGCTTGTTTTGAAGAGCCGAGGATTAAGACTTGCTTAGGAAGCTGGTATAGGTGATGATAGGCCTACACCAACTGCAAATAATCAAGGTGACGACATTTTTGTGTAACAGATTTCCCCCTAAAGTGCGAAGTCTGTAGTATATGAGGATTTTTCATTTATCATATAGGAAGAGTGAAGTGCTTTATCATTTCGAAGATCATCTTGTGGAGAGCCCGGTTGGAACCTGTAAAAACATTCAATGCAAAATATATATATGAGATCATATCATCGCTGAGGTAGGCATTCCCATACTCAGATAAAAAATGACTAAGAGACTGAAAACTGACTAGAAGACTAACTACTGCTCTGATATAGGAATGATCTCGTAACACATCATAAGTACAGACACATGTGGACACAGTATGGACGCAGCCATCTGTTTATGAATAGTCCATAGTATAATGAATACAAAATTCCTCGCAACCTGGATGGTGGAACTAGATCCAGGTTCTTCATTTCTATGTCCCAAATAGTACGATTCTATCCATGCGATTGAATGTGTCGAAGTCGAACATGGTAGAAATCGCTTGATTACCAGTCAATGATGTAAATTGTTAACAAGCGTGAGAGAAACCACCAATAATGACAATGGCTCTCAAACTACTCAGCACAATCCATGAAATGTGATAAGATGTGTTGATGTCGAACATGTCACGGAATCCTTTGATCGAAAGTCGATGATGTAAACTGTCGTGAAAGGCGAGAAACCTTCCATTGAGGCATGCAGATCTCAAGGCACTGACGATTCCTAGATCATCTTTCTAGATAATGAGTCAGAGTTGATAGAAAGCGATCCGTTGTAAGCAAGCTCACGACACGAAATCGTAGATCAAGTTGAAGAAATTTAGTTGCAAGGACCGACTCAGGGATGGTCAAGATGAATGACAGACATTTTGCAGATGAATGGCTTACTTGCACTGAGCTCTTGAACACATAACGACACGACAGATGGTTTGGTGATGTTTGACCCAAAGTTAATACCCAGAAAATGGCTGAAGACTTTCAATATGGTTCGATCAACTGTTAGGTAAAGGATTTCCCAACCCAGGTGAATGAAAGTGTCGTGTTCAAGAGTGGTTATAAAGTATGACAAACAGACTCACTTTTC
>APFE030806011.1:705-39125 GCA_000404065.3 Pinus taeda | reverse complement strand
TGCTTCTTCTTTATGTTAATGATGTTCATGTTTGAATTTCATGTATGAATGGATGTCTAAAATTTCATAACTAACTCCTTTCTTGTATAACATAAAGATGATTTTTGTATAAATCTTTGTCCATATACTGCTGCATTCTTTGGAATTGTTGGTTTTGCAGGGCAAAGGAGAAAAAGGGACGTGAAGAAGGGTTTGGACCCTTGAGGAACTACCCGAACGTAGGACCTGAGGTACGTCCTTCTTACTTTAGAATTATCTTTTGCTAGCATAATGGTTGTGTGTGTGCATGTTTCTTTGTTTAGACAACTTTCAGTCTGCTAGGGTTCCACCCAAAAGCCCTAGGGGATAAAATCCCTCAACAAGTGGGTTTCCCCATCCTCTGACACCGATCACACTGGCTCATGTATCTCCTCACATCCTGATGAAGAGTGGGCCAGTAGTATCCTGCTTGCAATATCTTGAAGGTGGTTCCTTTTGCTGCAAAATGACCTCCACAAGGCCCATCGTGATAGGTCAGGAAGATGTCAAAGACTTCCTCCTCCCGGACACATCTTCTCAAGATCTGAATTGGGCCAAGTTTCAAGAGATTGCCTCCAATCCAAGTGAAAGGGGTGCTTTTCCTTACTATCCCGCTCTTCTCTTTTGAGGACAAGTGTGGTGGGAACTGTGCTAAAACCAAGTAGTTTGCTATATCAACAAACCATGGAGAGAGTATTGATATAGCAAATAGGTGTTCATCTGGAATTTGGTCATCCACCATTCCTTCTTCACCTGCAGGCAAATTCACTCTAGACAAAAAGTTAGCAACAATATTCTCTTTACTAGGCTTATCAATAATTGTCAAATCAAACTGCTGCAATAAAAGCAACTATCTAATAATGCGAGAATTTACATATGGTTTGTTCATTAAATATCTAATTGCAGCATGATCAGTGTGCACAAAGGTTTGATAGCCTATGATATAATGTTTGAATTTGTTTAAGGAATGCACGACATCTAGGAGTTCCTTCTCGGTCATTGTATACTTTAACTTTGCCTTTAACAAGTTTTTGATTATAAAGTATATGGCATAAGGTAACTTTCATCAACTTGTCCTAAGGCTGCTCCTATCGCCTTGTTTGAAGCATCTGTGTGACTGTGAAATGGTAGGGCCTAGTTTGGGCCTCTGAGAATTAGGGCAGTCACGAGCTTGCTCTTCAAGGTATCTAAGGCTCCTTGATAGTTTTTCGACCATATGAACTCAACATCTTTGCCTAGGAGGCTAAACAAAGGAGAGGCTATCTTGCTAAATTCTTTAATGAATCTTATGTAATATCCAACTAAGCCTAGGAAGCTTCTGACATCTCTCACCTTTTGAGGAGGTGGGACCCTTTGGATGATGGTAATTTTTTTGGGGTCCACCTGCAGTCCTTGTTGAGATATTACATGACCTAGCACGATCCATTCAGTCATAAAAAATTCACATTTTTCTGGACTGAGGGACGGGTTCATCTCAATACACTTATCTAGAACTTTTCCTAAGTTAGATAAAGCTTCCTGAAAGTCAGAGCCATAAGGAGTAAAATCATCTATGTATATTTCTACTGCATCATGAACCAATTCAGAAAATATACTCAATACCGCTCTTTGGAAAGTGGCTAGACCATTGTACAAACCAAAAGGAAGGACCCGGTATGCAAAGGTACCGGAAGGACAAGTGAAAGTGGTATTATCTTGGTCTTTTGGGCTGATTTGAATCTAATCATAGCTGCTAAACCCATCTAGGAAAGAGAAAAAAATTTCCCTGCCAGACTGTCTAACACTTGATCTATGAAAGGTAAAGGAAAATGGTCCTTTTTAGTGGCTTTTTTCAATTGCTGATAGTCGACATAGATTCTCCACTTACCATTTTTCTTTGGCACTAGCACCAAAGGAGAGACCCATTCACTGTTAGAGATGGGATAGATGAATCCTGCATCAAGCAATTTCTGCAGTTCTTCCTTAACAATATCTTTAAGTGCTAGATTCATCCTCCTTTGAGGCTGCTTGACTGGTTTGCAATATTCCTTAATGTATATATGATGGGTACATACTGAAGGGTGCACTTCCTTCATCTCCTTATAACTCCAGGTGAAGGCATCTAGATGTTTTCTCAGCAAGCTGCATAGCTCCTTCTCTTGGGAAGTAGATAGGGCTGGATTGATTTTCAATGTCCTTTCTGGGCCGAACTCTATTTTTTTGACACAAGAAGAAGTAGGATCGGCCACACAGAGATCAGTTGAGGGGTTGTTTTAGGTTTCTCTTACTATGTATTCTAATGGTGATACACTGGGAGGTGGATTCTGAATCAAATTTTCAATCATATCATCCTCATCTTGCAGTTTTCCCCCCATGTAGATTTCTAATGTACAAAGTGGTGCAGAATAAACTTCATCCCCATCCTCCTCCTCCAACTAGAGAGGTAGATCATGATCTAGCAAGGGTTGGGCAGGAGGATATAGGGTTAATTTCTTGGACATGTGCCCGTTCTTTATGGTCATGTTCCCAGTTCAGCAGCTGATGTAGGCATTGGTTGTAGCCAACCAGGTCTTCCCAGGATGAGGGGATAGCCAGTGAACTTTGCCTTTGGCTGGAGAACTAAGAAATCCACAGGGTACTCCCAAGAATTGATGGAGACCATCACATCTTCCACAATCCCCTCAGGGGGCATGGTGGAGCGGTTTTCTAGCTACAGCACCATCATGGTCTTCCTCAAGGAGACTTGGAGATTAAGTTTGAGCATTGTGTCTTTTGTCATCACATTAATGACAGCTCCTAGATCAATCAAGGTATGTGGGACCATTGTGCCATTGATGTGGACATCAACTACTGGGCTTCCAGGGTCCATATATTTTGGAAAGATTATCTACCCCAACATCAGGTTAGACAGTTGTCCTATGACATTGATGGTTGGGGCATCTCTCTTGCGCCTTCCTGGATGCCTAAAGCACTTCCCTTTGATCAACCTATTGTAGATAGGAACATCTTTTATGGCTTGGAGAATTTGTATCTTTACACGTAAATGTTTCAATTCTCCTAGGAGTTCAGTCTCTTTTGGGGTAGGCTAGATTGTCTTGGATAGTCTCTCAGGAAAGGGTGGATTTGCTTTAGGTTCTCTTTCCTCTTTATCTTCCCCAGCTTCCCTAGGTGGAGGCTGCCTATCTGGGAGAACTTTCGCAGATCACAAGTTGATTTCTTGAATCTCCACAGCATAAGTTTGGCATGATGGTTCCCCACTATACACTTACTAAGCCTGTCTATTGTTCGGGTTCGAATTTGGCTGGGTAGGCATTTGGGGTTGCCTTGGTGGAGCAGAAGGTAACGGTTGTGGTTGGGTAGGTGGTGGGGGTAGAAGAGTAGGAGGAGAGTTGTATTGGGGCCTCCATCCCTATTGAGATGCATTCCACTGAGGTTGCGGCTGAGCATAGGGTTAAAATGAATAAGCGGTTGGTTAGGCATGATATTGAGATGTGAAGGACCAAGGAGGAGGTGTGGACTAGAAAGGATGAGCAGGGGGGCACCAAGAAGGTATGGAGGGAAGTTGGTTGGGGTTGTAGTATGCCTGAGATGTCCCCTCCATCCCTTGCTGGTATGGTATAGGTCCATGTGGCCTCCTTTGGTTTATGTAATAGATCTGTTCAGTGACTCCTTCGGCCCCTTGGTATACAACTTTAAGCTTGGGAAAGGAAGAACACTTGTCTGTAGAATGATTTTCTTCACAGACTGAACAAACCTCTATAGAGTTCAATTGGCATTCATTCCTAGGATGCCTCCTAGTGCATCTAGGGAAAAAAATGGCCAAAGCCCTCTCTGCTTCCTCTTGCTCTCTTTTGATATGTAAGGTATCCATTTGCATGGCAAGAGTCTGTAGCATCTCACTCCTGAAGTCTTCCAGCATGCTTCCAATTTCCCCTTTTATGGATGGATTGGAAGAAGAGGTATTGGCTATGGGTTTACCGCCCCACCTTTCTTTCTGGCTTCTCTAGAATGGTTTCTAAAAACAGTCCTTATGTCCTCATAGGACAGTTGGTAAATTTCTCCCCCAGCAAGTAGATGGAGGGTGTCTAAAAGGTCTTCCCTGATTCCCCTAAGTAGGACCAAATTCAGAGACTCAGGGTCAAGTGTACACCCGGCCTTTTTGTAATTGAGTTGGAACCTCTCTTCGTAGTCTTCCAGGGACTCATCACTTCCCATGGTCATTTGGAAGATTTATTCTTTAGTATATTTTGACCCACAATAGTCTCGATACTTGTTGTTAAAGGATTGCTGCATCTGATCCCAAGTTGTGATTCTATTGCTAGGTAACCCCATGAACCAGCGCAATGTTGCATCCTTGAGAGTAGAGGAGAGCAGTTTCAACTTTTGCACGTCTTCTGCATAGTCATAAGTTCGACAGATAATGGAGAATTCAAACAAGAAGGTGTCAGGATTTTCTGTAGTCAGACCATGGATGTAAGGTAGGGCTAGAGGGCTTATATACTTCATTTTGGTGTCCCAATTGGTCTCCTGAATGGGAAAGGTACCCTCTATTCTCTCTCCATTCCCCCTAGCATTTCTTTTTCAGCCAATGGCTCCAGAGGAATGGTTTCTTCTTCTTCTTCCCCTATAGGTTCTTCAAATATGTCTAGCTATTCACCTAAGGGTTCTTCTTGATCACAGCCACCGAAGAAGAGAGAAGGTTGGCTATGTGAAGCAGTGGGGATGTTGGACAAAAACTTTCCTGAGTTATCTCTATTTGTATGAGGCATGAAAGGAAATCTTTTTGGTTGGTTTTTCTCTTTTCCCCACACTGATAGTACCTGCAAAATCTGAAATTGTGATTGAACAAAACAAATTGCAACTAGCTGAAATGAACCTGTTGAATGGAAATTTGCAAAATTGAAAAGGAAAGCAAAGAAATGAAGAATTGAAATAAAAGAAATGACTAGTCTACTTTTGCCGAAATAAACTATTAGCAGAATGTTGCAATACGAAATAGAAGAAAGCAGTAATCACAGAATACTCTGACGTTTCCCCGACAACGGTGCCAAAAAGTGGTGAGCACCAGTATTGCAGCGAGAATGTTGCAACTCCTGGGCTGCCAACATTCCTTTTATCAACCCGGTAGTTCATAACAAATTTGGAAGCATCGGTGTTGTATGCACAAGTATTAGTTCTCACTGTAGGTTGTCACTTGGTCAACTGGCTTGAGATCACTAGGACCTCAAGCCAACTTCTATAGCTTTTAGAAAAATCTCTATGTGTGATGAAAGGAAAGAAATATTACTCTACAGAGGCTATTCTAACTGCAGAAAGGAGAAAGACTGGAATGTAAAGCAAAACCTAGTAAACCCTAATTAGCAAGCTAATTCTACTTTTGCCAAAAACACTGTGAAAACTATGAAAGTAATGCCATTTCCTACTTAAGAAAGTAAATAGTATCTAACCATGCTATTTCTCGAAGTAAATAAGCAAAAAACATCTTTTTGGATTTTTATGTGTTTTTATGTGAATTTCACATGCATTTAAATTATTGTGTATGAGTGTGGTAGTGAACAAGTGGCATTGGAGGGTGGTTTTGGAGCTTGGGAGGATGTAGGATGGTGTGGATGGGTCCTAGGAGGCCTTAGGTGGCCTTTTGGAGGCTTTTCCCACACTCGACTTTCAAAAGAAAGCCTACAGGAGAAACTATAGGAGGACATAGGAAATCTACAGGAGGAAAACAGGGAAACTACAAGAGGCTTATAGGAGGAGGCTGAGAGCAATTTCTACTGTTTTGAGGGTGTAAGAATGGGTGTAAAATGTGGATGAGGGTTGGAATGAGGTGTTAGGGTGCCTAAGGTCTACCATGAATCACTAGGAGAGAGAAGGATGATTGGGTTTGTTCAAGGAGAGAGGAAGAAGTTCTATTGAAAAAAAATGAAGGAAACTAGGGAAGAATTGAAGTGAGGTTTAGGAGACCTGTAGGGCATGGATCAGATGGAGGATGTGATTGCTGATAAGCTGGCCTACTACTAGAAGAGATCTGCTACAAAGGAAATGACAGTCAGCCAAGAAGATCAAGCAAGCAATGAAATGAGTGCATCTAGAAAAATAGAGTTTTGCATTAAAATGATCTAAACTATGATCTATGAAAGGAAACACTGAGAAATGTTGTAGGAAAGGAAAGCATGAAAACATAATATTGAAAATTAGGAAATGACCATGACGGAGGAGATCTGAAGTAGAGAAAAACTAGACTATTAACCTACCAAAGAGTTGCAAACACTAGAAGTCCTATGAATGAGGAAAATCTGTGTTTTTGGGGCAGCAAGAGAGTCTTTGCCTCAAATCATGGTCCTAGAGGGAGAAAGAGAGGCCAAGGCACTATTGTTGGCCTTTTGAATATTTTTGGATTGCTGCTTAACCTGCTATAGAAAGCACAAATGGAAGCAAACTAGTAATTCATCAAAAGCAACCTATTCTTAACCATAAAAGAAAATATGTCTAACAGCAAACTAATCTACAACTGATGTAAAGCATACAAATACAATTGACGAGAAGCTTGGCTACTTGGATTGGTTCCTAACCCAAGATCTTTAGCCCTCTGAGGTAACTCAGTGCTAGCTCAAAAAGGATTCCATTTTTATTATCAAAAAATAACAAGATTACATGAATCTGTCACACAAAAATAAGCTCGAAATTTGAGCAGAGTTTACATAAGTAAAAATATAACCCTAGTGAGGCCCTAGGCCTCTCTACTTATAAATCTGAAGCTACCAACAACTTCCTTAAAATCAGGGAGGCTTAGCTTCCAAAAATCGAGATAACTATCAGTCATCCTCTACTTGCTCGATTGCCTTCTAGTGCATGATTCAGCTGCTTGTACTTCGAGCTGAATGAAGGGGAATTCAAAGTGAAGAGTAACAAATGAGGGGGATTCCCTCCTATAATTCCTCTCCTCTGTCTACTTTGAGTTATTTCTTCCATTTGATCACTTGATCCTTGACTTTGACCTCGAAATCCATCAATAATCTGCATTAAATACATGTTAGATCACATGGCATCATAACTAACTCAACTCACTCTATAAGCATAAATATAATCAGAAAATCACACAATAAGCTAAGAGAATGGTTGATTTGACTAGGTTAGGAGGTAAAATCAGCCCATATAATTACCCATTTATGAAGCTCATCCTCTGCACTAGATTCTATGCAAGCATTATACACATCTCTCTTTAAACATCCCATACTCACATTACCTATTCATTCCATTAATTGAGTTAGGAGATCTGAAAGTGGTTTCAACTTCATTGGATTTCATATAGAGAAAGTGGAATTTTAGGTTCCATTCTTAGGGTTTCAAGGTTTCAAAATCAATGGAATTATGACATTTCATTAGATTATATCATGTATGAAGGTAAGTGATTGTCGTTTAATCGAGAGCACTAAGCCTTATATGTACTCCAATGTTAGTGGTGTTGATTGTTGAACTCCTTTGTCATGGATTTAGAAAAAAATTGTAATATCCCTTTATATATTTCAATGGTTTGTAATATCCCTTTCTTAGAAGACTCATTTCTCTAGCATCTTATATAAATATTTTGCCAAGAGTAGGTTTTTCAAACAGTTAATCTATCAACATTCTTACAACAAAAGCAATTTTTTAACTATTTGCAAATTTTGTAGCTAATTAATTTATTTATAAGAAAGGAAACCATTAACAAATTCACGAAACATAAATGCTTGAACTTGAAATCATCAAGTCATTTTATTAAGCGATCACAAGATAATACATCAAATTACAACACCCAGCTATTGTTCGAACCTTTGATTTGACCTCTACTCAAAAACTCTACTAGACTGCAATTAATTTGATCTCTGTTTGCTCAATCCACAATACTGGCCTTGACCTCACAATTCACTTTTCAACTTACCAACAACAAATTCCTCGACCTCTTTCAACTTATTATATTAGATGTCCTTTTCCACTCAAGGAGCAGTTTTTTGAGCTTTCTCTATTTCCTCGGATAACCTGGATCGGCCCTGTCTTTGTTTATTGATTCTCCATACCCTGGATTGCCCTCCCCCCTCTAAGTTTATTTATTATTCACACTAGTACCCAGCTTCGACAACCCCAAGCCAACGATTTCAGTGTGCTAGTGGACTAGAGCCTGTGCTCAGGAGCAATGTCTGAGGGTTTCTGGCCCCAGTTGATTAATTCATAAACTCGCTCCAGAAATGGCACAGTATTATATGTCAACTAGACCATATGTAGACATTCAACTCGGCTTCAACTTTGACAAGAACTTATATTGCAATTTGACCCTTAGTGATACGTCACCCTAATCCCCTGCCTACATTGATTAGCTCTGCTCATAAAATATCAAACATAACTTTGTAATTCAGCCCTCAAACAAATATGTGTGTGTGAGTTCTCGATTCACCTAATTACCACAAAGAAACCCCTCTTACCCGTGAGACTTATACCTCAACTTATTCCCAGCATTGGTAACCCTTTTCATTCGTCCCTGCCAATATATTGCTACTAACGTTGCTACCAATTAACAATCTGATGTGATTCTTAGCCTCGAGGGTTTCCAATTCGGCCCCACAAGTAAATGGAGATTCAAACCTTAAATCGCCCATTCAAGCATGCAATTTCGACCTCCTTCAAACCTTGTAGTTTTATGATGAAACCTTTATTTTTCTTGGCCTATGAAGAATTCGCTGCCATGTTTTCACGCTAAATCACTTGGCTTTTTCATTATTGGAAACTGCAAGGAACACCTATAACAAACTAGATAATGGTGTATGTTGCAGTAATGAACCTTGTCTTGATCCACTAGGTTGTATCTCACTTCAGATTACAACCCATTGTTCCAAACTTAACCGGTCACAAATTTTAATTCATCAAACATGATCTCCTCATTTCTTTTTTTTAATAGAGATAACCATTTCAAATACCATGGGTCATTTGTCCTTTTTTAATATTTAAAACAATAAATTATAAATAGTAGTAAATTAAAGATTTAATAAAAATAAATAAGATATTAAGTTATATATAAATTATTTAATATTTAAAATAATAAATTATATGAGTATTAAAGGAAGGATTCAATAAAAATAAACAAGATATTAAGTTATATATAAATTATTTAACATGTAAAATTTAAGTTTCAGCCAATGTAATTAGTAGTTTTATGCAGCTATATATGTGTGGAAGGTGTCGAAGGGTATAACCTTCTTGAAATTTTAGTGGTTTATATCGCCACCATTTATCATGTATTTAGATAAATTAAAATACTCAATATTAAAATCATGTCAAGGTTTCTTGATGTTTTAACATAGACATATAAAAGTATGATAACATGCACCCTCCCAAAGGTTTGGCAATTATTATTTATTTGAACTAAGCTTCTATCACAATGAGGCCAATTTCCCAAATTTAGCATTATGAGAAGTTATGACCAATGGAAGGATTTCTATTAGGGATTTTATCCTTAATAATATTTGCACAACATTTCCAGATTTTGCACACTAGAAATAATTGTCAAGCCTTTACCAATGGACATGAAAAGGGCTTTAGACTAGGAATAAGGGCAACATTACTACTTTTTTCATAATAAGAATTAGTATGAGGGAAGGAGAAAAGGCCTTCACTTCTAAAATGAACCTTCTCATGCTCAAGGGCCATAAATTTGTCATTGAAAAACTACATAGATCCTCTCTAAATAATCTTAGGGATATATGGGATATCAATTCCATTAGGAATTTCTTCACACCATGTAGAAGAATCAAGGAATGCACCATGGGTAAGGGAGGTAAACAAGGAAGTTATGCCTTACAGTAAGCTTTTTAGTTTCAAGCACTATGAGCTAGACTTAAAAACCACAGATCTTCTTTAATGGATCTTTGGTCTGAAGTCGACATATCGGCACCATAGGAGGTATTTCTCACCACATATGGGAGTTAGTGTCTATGTTATGGTTATGAGAGGGAAATAAGGACCTTATTCCATGAAGAAGACCTTTAGTTGGGAATATGGGAATTTATTATGTTTTACATAATAAGAATGGGTCTCATGGCCTTCACTATGGCCAAGAAAGGAAATTAAAAAGAAAAGCTACTTAAGTCCTAAATAATTAGTGGTCATTAAAAAGGGTTCAAACCACCACGTTAATTATATTTTCTAAGGGATATTCTTTGGCCCCTAGGAGGGATGTTTCTATCATTCAAAGGTTTTGCACACCATGATGAGTCTTGGAGCCTCATCATTAGACCTTAATGAAATTGGGAGGCTTTCAAATCACATATGATGCTTACACGTGTAGGCTTGGTCAAAATAGGAACCTAAGGGGCTCAAGCCTTATTTGAATATTTGATGATTAAGCTTTGTGAAGTAGATCTCAAAGAACCACACATGACCTCTATAGGGAATATTAAGCCTCTATGGGGGGATCTATAGTGTCATTAGTATGTTTTACATAATAAGAATGGGTCTTAGGCTTGTACTATGGCGAAGGGATGGAAACAATGGCCTCGGGCCCAAAACAAAACTTCTTCGGCTTACACTGCATGAAAAAGACCATAAAGAACAATATAAATCCCCTTTGAGGGATGTTATGCCTCTATCTAGGATAAGGGTTCCATTATGAGGTTTTCCACATCATATATGGGAGTTAGGGATTATATCTTTGCCAAGGAATGAAAAAGGGCCTTAGGACTAAAAAGAAATATTTCTCATGTTTAATGTCCATGAACAAGATATCAGAATGGGAATGATGGCATAATTAATATGTTTTGCATAATAAGAATGGGTTTTATGGCCTCTATGATGGATAGTGAATTTTATCACTTATTATCTAGTCATATATTTTAGTCCTAGACTAAATTAGTCATTTAAGTTAGTCAGTTTTAGTTTGGTCACTTATTATCTAGTCATATATTTTATCCCTTGACTAAATTATTTGTTTAAGTTAGTCATTTTTTAGTTCAGTCACTTAAAATTGCTCAAATTTAGTAGTAACTCACTTGAAATAATTGCGGTGACTAACATTTTTAGTCACCTAGTCACTAATTTCATCATTTTCTACTAGTGTTAAATGACCATATGGCTTCATTCAATACAACCTTCAACAACCTCATAACTATCGCATATCCATCATTTTCCTTACCCATATTGCTATGGGTTCTTGTCTTTCCAAAACTGGCCCAGAGGTTTTCTGCTGATAGCTGTATATTTCTGTTGAAATAGGTGCCACTGGAAAATCTGGTAATACCTGTAATAGTGAAAAAAACTAGAAACACTTCCATGATTTCTGGTAGGATAGCATTTTCACTTCAAAATTTTAACAGAAAATACTTCGAAACACCTATATATGCTTGAATATTCTGAGCTTTAATCTTCATATTAAAAACTTTGACTTGATATGCAAAAAGGTATTTTTTTAAGGAAAATTACCCTTTCAATCCATGTGAGCTGCAGCCTTTGCAAGCTTATCCAAGTTTTTTTTATTTCTGGCAGCAGATTTTAACCTTGTGATTTTGGTTGTGTCTTCTTTGATGATGGTCTGTTTCTTTTCTACTTCTTTTTCAACCTTTCTTTTTTTGGAAGGCTTTGATGGCTGGTCCATGGGAGCTTTACCTCTTTGCTTCTTCAAAGATCTTATGATTTCTGCAATTGAAGGATCCTCAGTCAGCAACTTTGTATGTTGTTCATATATGAATATTACTTCAATGAGTAAACTAAGATTATTTAGGGTTTTTGATTTCAGTCTATATTTTTTTCTTTCCCTAGTATGCCTCTTTCTAGCTCCAGCTACTAGTTTTATTTCCTTTTTCTTGTTTTTACCAGTCCTTTTATACGCTGCTTCTCTCAATAATTTCTCATCAGAATCAATAGGTTGGTTTTCTTGTTGCTGTTCATGTGCTTCCGGAATTTTAGGAAACACATGCGCTTTAGATTTCTCTTTAGTTGCAAGGTTTCTTCTTCAAGTTCTTGTGTAAACCTTAAGGAAAGGTCTAACAGGAGGAACAATTTTCATGCTTTTTGTTTTCTGGGTAGAAGAGCTTTCACCTTGCTCCTTTTTCTTTTCAGATTCAGTAGATAAAGGCTTCTCTTTGTTGCTTTTGGTACCTCTACTTGCACTTTCCTAAGTTCTTTGCCTTTCTTTTGGAACTTCCTTCAACTGATGTAGTTGATGTCCTTCCTGTCTGAACCTGTGTTGAAGAAGATTTAGCAACTTCTCGGGGTTTTGGTGCAGGTTGCCCTGCCCTGTAAAACAAGAAATGTTCCAAAGTTTGGTTTCTCTTTTTTAGAACCTTAATAATTGCCTAATGATACAGGCTATATTTTGATGCTTCCTAGTGCGTTTGAATTCTGGCTGCCATTTTGGTCACGCTCTTCAATATGAAATAGGGAAGATTAAGAGTCCTCATACCTACAAAAAGAAAAGGAAACCTCCTATGGTAAAGAAATACTACTGTATACCTTCTCTCACAAGTGAGAAAAATCCTAACCAATTTGAGTGTCTCTTCCCATTCCTTCTTAAGATAATTGCTGGGAATTCCTTTGGCCCAGTTAGGATCTTTGAATTCATCTCTAATAAAAGCATTAATATCTCCTCCTGTAATGATTTGTTACTTAAACCACTTTTCTCCTTTCGGGGGAAGGTTAAAAGCTTCTACAATTGACTATTCTGAAACCTGCAATTTGAAACCAAAGATGGTAGCTTCCTATCCATTGAATGTTTAAGCACACTCTTGGGCTACATCTTGATGTGAGCCTCCTAACCTGCTACAGAGTGGATACCAGCCTACCTAAATAAACAGTCTTCTAACACTTGTATTAACATCAACTAGCTCATCTCCTTGAGGTTTGATTCTCTTAAGCTTTCCAGCTTTCCTAGACTTTAGTGCCATTGATATCTACTTGCTTGTTATGAAGAATAGATGGCAATGTATGGAACCTTACCCAACAGATGTTGCAATTAGCTTGAACTAGGTTGCCTGAAAATCTGGGATGTGTTTTTAACCTCCTCAATCACTGTCTCCTTTGCTGCACTTCAAAAATTCGAAATGGTGAAATCTCCTCCATTTTCGAATATTTGACATGAACTTTTGGTTCAATATCCTATGCATATAATCCTTCATGATTAAATGATATTTCATGTCATAAAATACATAACGCAATAGTAATGATGAATTCGAGTTGCTTTGGAGAGTCCAACGAATCTGCTACACGTGGCTATACGATATTTTTTGCAAATCTGGCAATTTTCTTGCTTTAATTCGGACTAGTCGGAAATTCTAGTAGCATATTACACGAAACAGAAAGAAATGTCATCAGAATTTAAATCTATGGCCAAGACTGACACTGCAGACACATTTTAACTTTGGAAACATGGGTTTATTTAAGATCAGTGGGGTAGGCAATGGCTGTGACTGGCACCTAGCTAAGACGATCAACCAAATCGATTAACCACTACCTCTTCACTTGACTTAAAGTTTGTGACTTATCCAATCATGAAACCTTATGATTTGGATTAATCATTTCGCCATTATGACACGTTGAAAATAAAAAAAGTTACATTTTTAGCTTTGCTTTTTTAAAACAGGAGACGCTACCGGAAATTCCGGTAGCATCGAAAAAAAAAAAATAGGAAATAAAACAAGAACGAAAACACTGTCCGAAAAACAGGGGAGACTATCTGAATAAGAAAATTGGGCACTACCAGAAATTCCAGTAGCATTTTTCTTTTTTTCTTTTTTTAATTTACAAAATTAATCCTAAAAGCTAAAATTTTTAAAACCTATTGATGACTTAGCCTAGAACTGTGCTAACAGGTAGGACATGTTCCTCTTCCTGATCTAGCATGGAAGGTTCATAGAGTTTCAAATTATCTACATTTACAATCGAGAAAATGCACATATATGGTGGTAAACTGAGTCAATATGCATTATTACCCACCTTTTCCAGTATCTCAAAGGGACCATACCTTAGAGACTTGATTTTCTTACCAGTCCCCTACAGTCTCTCCTTGTTCAACTGTAACCATACTCTGTCTCCCACCTTGAATGATTTCTCTATTTTGTGTTGATCATGCCTGGCCTTATACTTCACCTACGACTTCTGCAATGTTTCATGTACCTATCAATGGATCTTCCTAATCTTCTCTATAAATTTTTCATCCCTCAAAGCATCTTCTGTACGGTCTTTCCTCAGTCCTCCTTTCTACCGATATGAAATATCCAAAGGTGAAGTTGGAGAATATACAAAACAAGTTTCAAATGGGGACTTTCCTGTAGAAGTATGGATTGCTCTATTATAAGAATGTTGTATATATACCAGATTTTCATCCCAGGTCTTCGAATGCTTTTGGTTGTAACCCCTCAGAAGCTGCCCCAAAGTCTCGTTGACTACTTCTATCTACCCATATGTCTGTGGATGGAATGTTGTAGATCTCTTCAACTTCGTGTCCATCTTCTCCCACAATGTAGTCCAGAATGCACTGAGAAGTCTTGTATCCCTGTTTGAAATGATACTCCTTGGTATCTCAAAGTGTACCCAGACCTGTCCAAAGAACAAGTTTGCTTCTTCTTGTCCACTGATGGTATTTTTACAGGGTATTAGAATGCACATCTTGTTGAACCTGTCAACTACCACAAACATGTAGTCATGTCCCTTCCTGGTTGTCGGTAATCCTCTTACAAATTCCATGGAAATACTTTTGCAAGGACAAGTAGGTAAAAGTAAGGGATGATATAAACCATGTTTCATGTTGCTATGCTTGCTGGTACAACAAAGAATGCATCCTCTTATGAACCTAACTACTTGTTCTTGCATCCTGGGCCAATACACATACCTATGCAAATTAGCCATGGTCTTCCCTACACCAAAGTGCCCTGCAACCCTGGAGGTGTGAGTCTCTCTTATCAGCTAGAAATTCTCACCTTTAGGAACTCACAGCTTATCCAACATGTAGAGTAACCCATCCTGGAGATGGTAGTCAATGGTGATGTCACCATCATGCACATGAATTGGACTATGTAAATGTTGATACACCCCTTTGAAGTCCTCATCTTCTGAATATGCCTCTTTGCATGCATCATGGGTGAATGGCTCCATGTGCATAAGAGTCCCCAAAGCTGTAATATTTGATGTGGGTGGCCTTGAAAGCATATCAACCAACTTGTTTGTGCTTCCCTTCTTATAATTGATCACCAAATGAAACTGATGTAAAAACCACATCCACTTGTAATACCTGGTCTGTTGTAGCTTATTCTGGGCATGCAAGTACTTTAACTGCTGGTGATTCATGTGGATTATTATCTCCTTTCCCATTAGATAGTGCTTCCACTTATTCACAGCTTGCACCATGGCATAGACCTTGTTATCGCAGGTAGGGTAGTTAAGAACTTCCCCATGAAATACTTCAGAATGGTAGTAAACTGGCCTTCCTCCTTGCATCGAGATAACTCCCATAGAATACCCCCTCACATCTGTCTCCACTTCAAAGGGCCGTTGCAAGTTTGGTAATGCCATAACTAGTGCCTCACTAATCTTCTTCTTTAAATCATCGAAATACTTTTGTTGTCCTTTCCCCACTAGAAACTCTTGCCACTTGTTGTTATGGCATGGAGCAGTGTTGCTACCACTGAAAATGAGGCTATGAATTTTCTCAGGTACTTTGTTGCTCCAATGAAAATCCTAACCTCAGTAACATTAGTAGGCACTAACCATTTCATGATAGCCTCCATCTTGGAAGGATCTATCTTCAATTCTCCTCAACCAATCATGTATCCCAAATACACCAAAGACTACTACGCAAACTTGCACTCCTTGAGATTTGCTAGCAGCTGGTGCTTTTTCAATGTTTCCAGCACATGTGTCAAATGTGAAATATGCTCCTCCTAGGTAGAACTATATACTAATATATCATCCAAATAGACAATAACAAATGAATCTATAAAAGGGCGCATTACATCATTCATTAATCTCATAAATGTAGCTAGTGCATTACATAGGCCAAATGGCATAACTCACCATTCATACAAACCTTGCCTGGTTTTGAAGGCGGTCTTCCATGCATCTTCTTCTTTGAATTGAACCTGGTGATATCTAGACTTCAAGGCTAGCTTGGTGAAATACTTTGCTTGTTGTAATTGATCTAGCAGATCGTCTGTCTTGGGAAGGGGGTATCTATTCTTGAGCATGATTTTATTCAACACCCTATAATCTATACACATCCGCCAAGTCCCATCCTTCTTTGGCACAATGATGATGGGTGAAACACATGATGATGTACTCAGTCAAATGAAACCTTGTTCCAGCAGCTGCTACAACTATTTTTTCACCTCACTTGCTCTTGTACAATCGAATATTTGGCAATGGGCAGTTTGGCAATAGCTAGATCTCCTCCTCCACTTCTCTCTTAGGGGGTAGCCCTTTAGGCTCTAGGAACACGTCCTTCTATGCCTGTAAGAACTCATCCAATTGATGTTTTTGTTTCTTAGTACACCCCTCTAGGGATGCCATGTCTCTTATTGACTCCTTTACAGACTAACCTTCTCTTAAAAACAATAGAACATACTTCTCGTTGGAACTGATCAATTTCTTGGCCTAGTTGGAACTTACGAGTGAAATTTTTGGCTTTCCTTTGTGTGCATTGATGATGAATGATTTTCCATCCTTTGATGAGCCGGTATTAGTTATCTCTCCTCATTAATATTGCATCACACATGTACATGTATGGAATCCAAAGCACGACTCCACGTACATCAAGGGGAACTACATCCAGATCTATTTCATCAATAAAATCAACACTGATAGCAAATCTACTTTTGCACTGTTTTGTTACCTTCAGCTCTGCATCCTTATGCACCCACCCAATGGAGATGGGTTTGGATGATCACAACATCCAACCCCAACTTCTTTACTAGATCCATTGCAATGATATTTTCCTGCAATCCTAGGTCAAACAGAGCATCAATCTTCATCTTCTTGACCTGTACCTTTACATGGAAGAGTTTGGTCATTTCTTTATCTTCCTTTTGTTGAAGGTTACTCATATTCCACTCCTTCCACACTGATGTACAGGCGATATTCCCATCCACGTCTGAGCTACTTTCAACTTGGTTGCTTGAATCAATGGCCATGAGATTTTTCTTATTACTATCTTTCTTCTTGTTCTTCAGGTTGACCTCTGGATACAACTTCCAACACTTCTCCTCTGTATGACCATCAATGTTGTAGTGGTTGCTAGGATCTTTGCACTGGTGTCTTGTGGCTGCCATCTTTTTATCTTTTCCCCCTTTTTTCTCATATTTTTATCTGATTCGTCCACTTTTTCCATTCTGAATGCATTGAGATGGATGATAAACAATATAATGATCCAATTCAGATCATTTCATGGATGGCCACAACCAAAAATATCCTCCATGTCAGCGACTTCTAGTCTACTCTTTTCCATGATTTTATCCAAGTAGTCAAGCGGTGTGAACATTGTCAGCGATATGTCCACAAAGCCCAAGATCCTCGAGCTCTTCTACATCCAGTTATCATTGCTAGGCCATTTTGAAAATGGGGCCTTTATTTCATGACTACAACCCATCATCTCAAAAATGGTCGCAAATACATAGTAGTCACGATAGACTACTTTACCAAGTGGGCCAAAGAAATGCCCACATTCAACAACATCGATGATACTGCCACAAGAATTTTCTTTAACCATGTCATCACATGGTTTGGCGTTCCTAAGGAGTTAGTCTCGGACCATGGTAAACACTTCGAGAATGATATTTTCCAAGAATTATCCCAGCTCCTTGGATTTTCACATGAACTTACTTGCCCATACTACTCTGTGTCCAACAGACAGGTAGAAGCTGTCAACAACGTCCTTAAGAGAATGTTACAACGCATGGTGAACAAGCATAAAACTAGCTAGCATCACATGTTATTCTATTCCTTGTGGGCATACCAAACATCGATAAAATCATCCACGATCCTTACTCCTTTCCACTTAGTATATGGTGTGGATGCCATACTCCTTATAGATTGCAAGATTCCTACCCTATGCATTGCCATCGAGCTTCTCCAATAAAATTCACCCCGAGAATAACGGCTAGTACAATTGGAACACGTCAACAAAATCCCAAGTGAATCTCTCCGACACAAGAAAGCCCATAAAAAGAGAAACAAAGCCTCTTTTGACCATAATATCACTCCTTATACATTTAACGAGGGAGATCTCATACTTTGGTTTGACATAGCCAAAAAAGCCTTGAGACTAGGCAAGTTGGAGACCTTATGGAAAGGACCTTACATCATCAAACATTGCCTCTTAAAAGGCGACTGCATATTGGCACAGTCTGACGAAACTTGCCTCAAAGACCCCATCAATGAGATTTACCTTAAAAAATTATTCCCATAACCCTCACTTGAAGCTTTATAAAAACCATATTCTCATCATGTGTTATAGATGCATCATTCGTCAGCCTACCACCACAGGTTTGCTCATGGTGCTTCTGTAGACCATATACTCCCCCAGCCTAACACTACTCCTCTAGAATGGGCTTTGCATTGGGTCATCTACCAATAATCAAGCCGAATAAAATGCCATCATAGGCCTTTTGGATGCTGCCTCCCACCTTGTTATCAATCACTTGCATGTATTCCTTGATTCCGAGCTTGTTGTATCACATTTAAACATAACCTTCATGGTATCTGACCCTTTCTTCTTTTGGAAATCCCTACATGCACAAAAGTTAGCATGTGGTTTAGATCATATCACATTTTCACATATACCAAGAAATCAAAATTATGTGGTTGACATCATAAGTAATCAAATCCTAAAATGACTTACATCACATATACATCATCATAAAAACACATAAAATATAACGAACATATCCATCAATAATTCCATGTACATCACATATATAAAAACATATCATATAAACACATCATAAAAACCAAAAAAAATGAAAATAAATAAATAAATAAATACATATATAAAAACATATCATATAAACACATCATAAAAACCAAAAAAAATGAAAATAAATAAATAAATAAATACATGTATAAACACATATCATATAAACACATCATGAGAGCCCCAAAAAAATAAAAATAAACTCATATGTTGTCATAAGCCACAAAAATAAGTCATAAAAAAGGGAGCATTCTCATGGTACATGCAATTCCTCGCTAGGATCCAACACCCTTGGACCACCCCACCTACACAAGGCCCTCCAGTCTCACCCGATGTTGGATCCAAGATTGGTCAAGCAGTGGCCGCTGCCACTACCAGCTGGCGAAGGTTCTCGTGCCATCATCCTCTCAATGGTCTCCTCATCCACCATGACCCATTTAGCATCAAGTATCCCTTCGAGTAGATTTGACACTCGACCCCATGCGTCCTTGGCAACCTTTGCTCGCGCCCACAACCCCTCAATCTTTGCCCCGAGTGCTACAACCTACTCCTTCAGCGGCCACCAATCGCGGCCTCTGAGCAAACAACTCTGGACCCTCCTGGGCTCTGTCATCTCATATGTACTGCCACCCTGCTGTACAACATCTGCAATAAAACATACATGTTACCATGATGGAGATATATCATAAACAAGAACATATGTATATCATAAAATCTTGAAATTGCCTCGGGGCAAGCCCATCTCTGGATCTCATTTGAAATGCACGCTAGCATATGGGAACTCAAGGATAAGAACCAACCCTCAAATGTCGGCATCCAGTACCACCCTGTCTCTCATCCGCTTGCCCATGGTATCACGGGTTCCCATCATCGTATCCGTGGATGTTTCGGTGGCCGAAGCGCCACGGCCAACACTAGATGCAACATCGCCATTCTCTTGTACAAGATGCGGGATAACACACTGCCATAGCAAAAGCTGCTCACCTCGCCCTTGCGAACCTGTGATAGTTGCATCGTCATCTTCCTATGGAAGAAGCTTCCCCAGTCATAAAAGACGCCCGCCTGCATCCTCTCTAGCACTGCTATCTGCGGACCTAAAATGCGGTTTGGTGTAGATGACCCCAACAACCCCACAGTTTTGTGGTGTGGTTCGATGTCGCCTACTCATCCAAATCCAAAAAGGAGGCAATGCAGATACACCCCTCGTGGAATGCGCCATCCCCACAGTGATGGCAAGCCCACTGCATCGTCAGTGCCACCTACCTGTGCAGGTGGTCTGTATGTAGTACCTCACCTCAAGGTACTTGCCCAGTAACAAAATACACATTCACCTCAGCGGTCAATGCCAAATCTGTGCCCCAGATATCAAACTGTTATATGTCGGGCTGCCATCTCTGAAACACGAACTGCAGCGAATCCTCCTGCGACCTCAGCAGTGGGTTTTGAACAAACTTCCACAACCCCCATCTCGCCAACTGAGCGTGAGCATTGCCGGCCATTACAGTAAGCAAACAGTCCCAATCCCACTTATGCCGTGTGAAAACCATCTTGCCCAAAGCAAAGAAAAACAAAAAATCAGCCCCATGGCAAAAATATTGACTTTTATTACCTTCACGCGTCTGATGGATTCTTGTACTGTCACGGGTGATAGTGAAACAAACATTAAAACACTAAATACAAAAAATTATGATACATAAATTATAAAACATGAAACATATATTAAGTGACTGCTTCAATTAACATATAAAACCTCCCATCTATAATCGTAGTAAAAGCGGCCTCTTCCCCTGTAAAAAGATTCCTATAACAAATCTCGCGGAAAAAGGATTCGTGCAAAAAATTCTCCAAACAATCTCCAGACGGGAGCATTTTTTACGCATACCTATGGATGTTCACCAATCCCGTGAGTTGCATCTGTGCTATTATAATTTTTATGACGAAAATTAGAATTTAAAATTGTTGTGAAATTGTAAAATAAAGAAAATATTTTGAAAAACCGGTAGGTATTTAAAAAGGTTCCTTCCAACAACAAACATTTAAATGTTTTGATAATTTTAAAAATAAATATGTTATTCTATATATTTACTTATTTATTGGTGAGCAACAGAGATGAATTTTTCGACTCCAAATAAACAGCTGCCTTTTCAAATTTATCCTAAAATGCAATATATATCTATCTATATATATAATTATCGATGGAAAGCATTAAACGACTTATTAGTGAATGTATTCTTACTATTCCACTCTCAGATATTTCTATACTCTTAACTTTAAGATTATTCTTATAAAGATTATTATTATAAAACATAAGATTATAAATTTTAAGTGTAATATATCAAATTTTAATATTATAAATTGTAAGATTAATTTTATAAACTCAAAATTAATATGGTTAATTTTGGTTATTCATTATAATTTTCTATTGTCTATTATGGCTATCCATTATGGTTCGCTATAGGATACTTATAGATAAATCATGATCCTCAAAATAAGTATGGTTCACTATGGTAATCCTATTCACTAATGTTGATTATGATGTCCATGTTGAGAATAGTTTACCATGTCAACAATAGTCAACCATAGTTAATATGTGTTAATGTATAAATATTATAAACCCTAACATAGCCAACATTATTTATCCTTTGGCTTTATAATTTTTATCCTTTGAGTTTTTAATATTAATTCCTTGACTTTTTAATATTAATCCCTTAAGTTTATTAATCTCTTTAGCTTATAATATTCATCCCTTGAGTTTATAATATTCATCCCTTGGGTTTATAATATTAATATTCCTTGAGTTTATTGATACTTGGGTTTATATTATTAATCCCAACAATTTCCCCAACTTAAGTAATATATTAATCTAATATAAATTGGATTTATAATATTAATTCATTAGGTTTATTAATATTAATAACCTTTTTAATTATAAACATTTAAATTAATAACTTTAATCTCTTAGAATTTTTAATATTAATTTTTTAAGTTATAATATTATTATTGATTTATTATCTAAATTAATAAATATGTTAATTATATATATGTGCCTAATTAATTTAAATAACAAAATCTAATACTTAATTCATAAATAAAAATGTTTAAATTGAAATGTAATGCTAAATACCACCCTTCATTCCCTTCTCTTGAAAAATATCATTCATTGAACAAAAGGATGAGAAATATAAAGAATTTTTTAAAAATATATTAATTATATATTTTAATAATATAATATTTAAAAAATTAATATAATATATAATATAAATAATAAATTTAATAAAAGTAATGATGAAAATAAAGATTAATTTTAAAATATATTAATATATATTTTAATTAATATCTTAATTAACCCTAATATTTAAAAAAAATGATATACCATATTAATATAAATAAATGATTTAATAAAAGCAATGTATGGTACAGAGACCAAAGGTTCAAAAGCCTAATCAATACATTTCCTTCCATTGATTATATAGAAACATAAGATCATAGTTGTATATTGGAACCAGTTACACTAAACGTTGCAATCCTTATTAGACATCGATGGAAATGCTTAGCCTTATGTTAGCCACTTTTCTGATGGATTCTTTTACTTCCATTGGTGATAATGGAACGCACATTAAAACACTCAATAAAAATGATTATGAAACATATATTATAAAATATGAAACATATACTTTTAATATTTCAATTAACATATAAAGCCTCCCATCTATAGTCCTACTAAAGGCAGCCTCTTCCCCTGGAAAATGATTCCTATGACAATCTCTTTAGATAACTTTAGAGTCTTGAAGAGTTAGAAACGTGCAAAAACCCCATCAACCATGTAGGCCAAACACATAGAGGTCCGTGGAGACGAAGGGACAAGACATGACGGGTAAAGTAGGACCGGTGAATGACCACCGTCCTTTCATTTTCAATTAAATTCAATTTTCTATAATGCTTAAGAGGAGAGGGTTGTGATTTAAATATTCTCTTATCATTCAATTTGATTCATTATTTAAAAAAATAGAAAATAAATTAATTTAATTGAAATTAAAAGATGGTTCACCCACCCTACCTTACCCGGTCATGTCTTGTCCCTCCATTTCCATAGATTGCCAGAAAAATTCATTTAATTGAAATCGAAGGGAAAGTGATTGTTCACCCATCCTAACTTATCCCGTCATGTGCTGTCCTTTCATTTCTATAAATGGCAAGGCAATAATGGCATGCCAATGAGAATTAAATGAGTCTGGTTGTCATGTCTGGTCTTTTCATTTCTATAAATGGTAAAGCAATAATGGTATGCCAATTAGTAAAGTTGTATATATTTATAGTTATATAATTTAAATAACTGGAATTATTTTAGTCTACTAAAATCGAATCAGACATATACCACCTTTGTTTATTTAATACCAACTTATTCATGAATACCCACTACTTATTTTCAAGATCACCATTGAATTTGCCTCACTTGGTTGATGGCACCTTCAAGCATTTAAATTCTTCGAGATTCGAGAATTATCTCAACAGTCACCGCAACAGACATGTTCCTCTCAACACTGGAGGTCCTAATCCCTACCAATTTGCCAAAATATTTTTCTCTATTTTACAATTCAACAACCATTTTAAATTCTATTTTTTTTTAGCACATCTGCAACTCACGGGGTTGGTGACGCTCGGGTGCGAAAGCATGGTGAGCAAACAGGATCAGATACCTGTAGCCATGCGTAGCGATGAGTTTCGTCCTTGGTCTGGCTTGCCTCCTATGTAGATTAGGATCAGGAGCCCAGCTAACGCGTGAAACACTACGCCTGGGTTCATAGGTGTGAATAAAATAGGCTACGTTCACTAAGATTATATATGGGAGGTTTTATATGTTAATTGAAGCAGTTACTTAATAGTAAAGTTATATGTTTCATATTTTATAATTTATGTGTTATAAATTTTTGTATTTAGTGTTTTAATGCTCGTTCCACTATCACCAGTGGGGTGAAAGAATCCATCAGAAAGTGGCCAGGCTAAGCCTTTCCATCGATGTCAAATAAGGATTAATGCAAGGTTTAGTTTAACCGATGTCAATAGGAATGAAGTATATAGTTACTTGAAAATTAAATGCATCAAAGAAACTAGTGTCAAGTTCACACTATAATGGAGACATTAAAAGTATGAGTAAAATGATGAAGAAATAGCAAACCAATTATGCTTTCAGTTCATTTCAGAGGCATTTTCTTTTGTAGTTGGTACTCTCTTTTTTTATAAAAATGTGCTATTAGAAATTTAAATTTTTGTGATTTATATTTTGAGTATATTTTAGTGAGGAAATTATATTAAAGATTATTGTCTAAATTTGTTTCTTCATCTTGTTTTGAAAATAAATAAACCATAATAATTAGAATCCATAATAATTAATTTAAAATAAATAGACCAAAATCTTCAATAAAATTTCTTCAAAAATATTTTATATATTCAAAAATGTGTTATGGAAATTAACATTTCAAAGCTTGGACATCTTTATCCAAACATCTGAGTAATTACGCGATTATATTTTGGGGAATGTTACCATATGTTTCTTGGGACATGAATAGTCTAACCTTTCATCAAAAGCTTGGTGGAAACATGAACTTGGCACCCAGGTGCTTTGTTTAACGGAATGTCTTTGGAAGGACGTCTTAGGCTCTTGTGCATTGTATTCCTTACCGGTTGTTTCGACATTCTCAACTTATACACATGTTCCATTTATTCACATATTTGCTTGCTAAATTCTATGGTTGGCCTCATTTAATTAGTTTATAATACTAAAAATTCTAAATGAAATTTTTTAAAACCCTTTATTATCCTATGGTTTTCTTGCTAAATTCTATGGTCGGCCTAATTTAATTAGTTTATGGTATTCACAAATTAAACGATGTTTTTTTAAAAACCCTTTATTAACCTTTGTTTTATTTTCCTAGGGTTTATAATTTTATAAAACTCTGTGGTTTATTTAATAAATGTCATATTTTCTTTTGATTGCATACTGATGTGGAACTATTTTTAGCATGAATTTGATGAAAATGGTTTTTGAGAAATTAGTTCCATGACTTGGTTATTTCTGACGAATTTGTTTGAGCTGCATTTAGTAACCATATGATTATCATAGTAAATTAATAAACATTTTTCCCTCTCATCTTTGAATATACACCTATGATGTTAGGTTTATATATGGTTCGTTTGTGTAGCACCATTTTTTTTTTTGTTTTATAAACATATTATTTTTATGGAAATTTAAAATATCAATATTTTTAAATTAATATATTTAAATAAATATTTATAATATTATTAATATTTAAATTAAAATATTTATTAAGGGATTAATAAATTACGAATTAATATTATAAACTTACTAAATTTGAAGGTTTAAGAATAATATTAAACCAAAGGGATTAATAACATCGAAGAGATCAATATTAAAAACCCTAATAATAATTTAAGGTATTATTAATATCATAAACCTAAGGTATTAATAGACCTAATGGGTTAATATTGTAAAACCAAGAGATTAATATTAAAAATCTTTGGGATTAGTGTTATAAACACAATGATCAATATTATAAACCCAAAGGATTAATATCATAACCCCAAGGGATTATTAATATTAATAAACTCAAGATATTAATATTATAAACACAAGTGATTAATAAACCTAAGCGATTATTAACATCATAAATGTGTGTGATTAATATTATAAACCTAAGGGACCAATAACTGAAAAGGGATTGATATTATAAACCCAATAGATAAATGTGGTTGACTATGTTAGGGTTTATAATATTTATACATTAACACATGTTAGCTATGGTTGACCATTGTTGACATGGTCAACTATAGTTAACATGAGCATGATAGTCAACAATAGTCAACATGACTACCATGGTGAACCATACTTACCTTGGGGATTATGGCCTATATATAAGTGACCTATAGTAAACCATAGTGGATCACCATGGTAGACCATGGAGGCTTATATTGGATGCTAGGGTTAACAATATTAATCTTGGGGCTTATAATATTAATCCTAGGGTTTATAATATTAGGATATAATATATTAAATTTAGGGTTTATAATCTTAGGTTTTATAACAATAATGCTAGGGTTTATTATATTGGGTTTTATAATGTCAGGGTTTTGTGTCAGGGTTTAATATTGTGGCATTGGAATGGTACAAAAATCTATCCAACGTCACATTGTGACAAACATCATCTCAACGTAACAATCAATCTAACAATCATTGTCACAATGTTAGAGTGCATTACAATCTTTTCAATGTCAGAATGTGACATTTCAAAATTGGGGTTTAATATTAGGGTTTCTAATACTTGGCCTTTTAATATTGGGTTTATAATATTAAGGTTTAATATTGGATTTATAATTTATAAAAGTTAGGTTTATATTATGGTTTATAATCTTATTTTAGGTTTTGTTGTATTAGGTTTTATAATGTTAGATTTTTATATTAGGGTTTAATATTATGACATTTGAATGATACTAAAATCTATCTGACATCACATTATGACCAACATGATTTCAATGCGACAATCAATTTGACACTCATTGACACAACATTACATTTCATTGCAATGAAACTTATTCAACATCAGATCGTTACATTATATAACTTGGGTTTAATATTAGGTTTATAATATTAGGGATTTTTAATTTTGGATTTATAATATTAAGGTTTAATATTGGGTTTATAATATTAATCATAAGGTTTAATATTAATCCCTTGGGTTTACTTAGGTTTATTGATCTTTTGGGTTTATAATATTAATAATCACTTGGGTTTATCAATCCCTTGAGTTTATTATATAAATATTAGGGTTTATAATCTCAATGCGACAATAAATCTCACAACCATTTTCATAATGCTAGATTACAATGCAATTTATTCAATGTCAAATTGTGACATCACAGAATTGGGGTTTAATATTAGGGTTTATAATATTCAAGTTTATAATATTAGGTTTATAATATTGGTTTTATAATTTATAATAGTGAGGTTTAATATTAAAGTTTATAATATTAATCTTAGGGTCTATTATAATGTTTTCTATAATGCTAGGGTTTAATAGTGTGATGTTGGAATGGTACATAAATCTATTCAATGTCACATTGCGACAAACATTGTCTCAATATGACAATCAATCTCACAATCATTGTCGCAATGTTACATTATATTGCAATTTATTCAACGTCACATTATTGCATTACAAAACTAGGGTTTAATATTAGGTTTATAATATTATGTCTTTTTAATATTGCGTTTATAATATTAAGGTTTAATAATTACATTATAATTTATAATAATATGGTTTAATATTAGGGTCAATAATATTAATCCCTTAGGTTAATAATCCCTTGACTTTATTTATACCATGGGTTTATAATATTAATCCTAGGGTTTAATATTATTTCCTTGGGTTTATTAATCTGTTGTGGAAAATGTTGGATTGTGACATCACTCAATGTTGGATTGTTACAAACATTGTTTATTTATAATAGTATGGATTTTAAATATTGGGTTTATAATATGAAGGTTTAATATTGGGTTTATAATTGAATTTATTAGGGTTTATAATTTATAATAGTTGGGCTTAATATTACAATTTATAATATTAATATTATAGTTTATTATATTAGGTTTTATAATGTTAGGATTTTATATTAACGTTTAATAATGTGGCATTGAGATGATACATAAATCAATGCAATATCACATTGCACCAAACGGTCTTTCAATATGAAAATAAATCTGACAATCATTGTCATAATGTTACATTATGGTGGCCTAGGTGCTGGCAATATAGACAACCTTTCAAATATAGCTACAATTTCTTCAATATCAGGCCAAATTTCTGCCTTAGTTTGTATTGGTGTATCATTTATTACTATTAGTTAACAACCTCATGGGTTCTCCTCTGATCATCCAACCCATCCCATCGACGGTATTCCTCACACAGGCCTTTATCCTCTATTGGGACTGTAATTCCAAAGGAATAACAGTAATACACTATCGTTGCTCTTAAACAAGTGAAAATGTGTTTATAACACAATATACATGATCGATAGAGGTTTTGTTCCAAAGGAACAAAATACACTATCGCGCTTTAAAACCACTGTTGCAGCTTATAAACAATCTTTATGTTAATTCCGAAGAATTAACACTATCGACGCTTTTATATTCAAAGTATTGCATTATACGCAATATACACTATCAGTTCTTTTAATGGCCCTCCCTCCTTCCTTCCTCTGATGCAATGATATATGTGTATATATCGGAGATCGCAATCAACGATCCTGCTATTCCAAGGAATTGCTCTCCCACTCCAAACTTGCAATGTGATACACTTGCGGACCTCACACCCTTTCCACCCTTCTCTATAATGTTTCAGGTCAAGATTGTCGGGGCTTCGGCACTCGGCGGTTCCAAAGGTCCCTTCCCCACTCCACTTGAGATATCAGTTTGGATCTGATAAGGGTATGAACCAAATCTAATAAAGTTTCAAGTCCAAAACTATATTCCGGCTAAGGAAATATCACGATTCCTCTGTGTAAAACAGAGTTTGGCCGCAGAACTCTATAAAATGATTTAGCAAACCTGTGCTCGCCAATATGAAGGAAAACGATTCTAAAGGCTTCAGCGTAAGAATTAATTGGAAAATAAGGTGAATTCACTGATTTTCAAACTCACAAGAAATTGATTGGACAGATACATGCATACAATTACTAATTAACAGAGAACCATTAATTCAAAAGAACAGAGAGAAATGTTTTCAGATGATAATGCTTTAAGGCTCAACTCTAACTATGATCATCGGTCATTTTATTTATAATCAATAGATAAAGCCTTTCTTGGCCATTATCATTTACAAAAACATGCTTTTACATAGAGTGATTAAAAGCATACAACATTGTTATAGCTTATCCATAAGCAATTATTTTAGCATGATTTATTCTTAATTCTATTTTTATCCTAAACTAGGGAAGCATGGAAATTTTTGGCTAAAGGACCCCAATCCCTTTCCTATAGATTTTTTTGGATTTTTGGAATATGTTTGAATACTTTTTCCCTCTAAGTCACATGCTCCTCCATGAGTCTCCTAAGGACAAAATTCTTCATGGGCTCTTGTTAATGAGTTCATCTATAGAACTGCCCAGTTTCTGTAGCATGTCTTCTGTAACCCATGTAGCTTTAGCAGTTGGCTGATCCTTCCACTTTACTAAATACTAGAAGTACTCTTGTCCCCTTGTTTTCTTAAACACCTTCTTGTCTAGAATTCTTTCTGGCTGCAAATGTTTTGTTGTGGGCAACTCTTTCACCCAGTCAATCTCTTGGGTCTCTTGATCCTGTGATGTATCATCTACATTTTCACCTTCATACTTGTACATGTCTGCAATATTAAAAATTGGTGATATTCCAACATCAGGGGGTAAGTCAATCTCATAGGAATTTGCAAAAAATTTCCTCAACACTCTACATGGTCCAATTTTTTTGAACTTCAGTTTGTTATACTCCCTCTTTGGAAACCTCTCCTTTCTGAGATGTGTTAAAACCAGATCTCCAACTTCAAAGTTCAACTCTCTTTTTCTCATGTCTTCTCTGGTTTTATACTTGATGTTGCTATCCTGCAACTGTTGCTTCACTTGTTCATGTATTGCCTGCATGTCTAAAGAAAAGTCTTCACCCTCTACACTTTTGATCTCTTCTTTTCCAAAGTTTCTTAACTCAGCTACTCCTCTTGGATGCATTCCATAAACAATATGGAATGGACTCTATCCTGTACTCCTCTTAGGTGAGTCACTATATGCATATTTAGCTTGTGCTAATACTCGATCCCATTGCTTTGGACGTTCTGTAGTAAGGTTCCTTAAAATATTTCATAAACTCTTGTTCACCACCTCAGTCTGTCCATCAGTTTGTGGATGATAGGCAGAACTGACACTTAATTTAGTTTCCAGCTTCTTCCATAGTGTCCTCCAGAAATGTCCAAAAAAATTGGAATCTGTGTCTGAGACAATACTTTTGGGCAACCCACGCAATCTTACAACCTCCTTAAGAAATAAATTAGCAATATGAGAAGCATCACTAGTTTTATAGAATGGAATAAAGTGTGCCATTTTTGAAAATCTATCCACTACAACAAAAATTGAATCATTACCCCTTTGAGTCTTTAGTTAGCCCAAAAAAAATAATCCATACTTACCATATCCCAAGGCCTATCCGGAATTGGTAATGGAATATACAAACCTGTGTTTTGGCTTCTTCCTTTCGCATGTTGACAGATTTTGCAAGTTTTCACATACTTCTCCACTTCATATTTCATTTTTAGCCAGAAATAAAATCTGTTTAGCTGCTCATAAGTCTTCTCTATGCCAAAATGTCCTACAAGTCCTCCACTATGTTTTTCTATGATTAAATTCTCCCTCATTGAATAGTTTGGTATGCACGGCTGATTTTTCTTAAACAATAGCCCATCTTGTAAGAAGTAATCCAATCATTTACTCCTATCCACCAAAACAAGATTTTTACAAGCCTCAAATGCCTCTTTAAAATATGAATCAGTCTCATATAATTCCTTAAGAAAATCAAAACCCAACACTTGGATTTGACTCTCTTGAAGCAATACATTTCTCATACTTAAGGCATCTGCAACTTTATTTGATTGGCCATCTATATGTTTCAAAACAAAATGGAAACCTTGAAGATACTCCACCAATTTAGCATGTTTCTGGCTGAGCTTTGGCTGCTGCATTATAAACTATAGTGCATGGTTATCTAAATAAAGGATAAATTCTTTTGACATTAAATAATGCCTCCATTTTTTTAATGACTGCACAACTGCGTAGAATTCCTTGTCATAAGAAGAATACTTCCTTTTTGAATCATTCAACTTTTCACTAAAATAAGCTATTGGTCGGTCTCCCTGACTTAAAACACCTCCAATTGCTTGTTTTCTTGCATCACACTTCACTTGAAAAGGTTTGTTAAAATCAAGCAAAACCAAAATAGGCTTTTCAGTGATTTTCTTCTTTAACAGCTGAAAATTATTTTCTGCTTCAGTAGTCCATCTAAATGGTTTTTTGTCCTTCTTTATGGTCTCAATAATTGGTGCATTAATCTTACTAAAATTTTTGATGAATTTTCTATAAAAGCTAGCAAGACCATGAAAACTTCTTATCTCAAAAACACTCTTGGGTGAAGGCCATTCCATGATTGCCTTGATCTTCTCTAGATCCATCTTTAGCCCTTCAGCAAAAATAACAAAACCCAAGTATACTAGCTCTTCTTTCATGAATGAACACTTCTTCAAATTCAACAATAATTTCTCATGTTGCAGCCTTTGTAAGAAATAATTCAAATGTCTCACATGCTCCTCCTTAGACCTGCTATAAACTAATATATTGTCCAAATATACTATTGCAAATTTACTAATGAAATCTTTAAAAACTTCATTTATGAGTCTCATAAATGTACTTGGTGCATTTGACAAACCAAAAGGCATTACTCTCCACTCGTACAGTCCCTCATTTGTCTTAAAAGCGGTTTTCCACTCATCCCCTTCTCTTATTCTTATCTGATGATACCCATTTTTAAGATCTAGCTTTGAAAAATACTTTTCTCCACTCAAGCAATCCATTAAATCTTCAATTCTAAGCAAAGGAAATCTATACCTGATTGTGATTTTATTGATGGCTCTTGAATCTGTACACATTCTCCAACCTCCATCTTTCTTTGGACTCAACACTATTGGTATTGCGTAAGGACTCAAGATCTCCTTGATCTGCCCTTTGTCAAGCAATTCTTGCACCTACTTTCTAACTTCTTCATTTTATGTAGGAGTCATTCCGTAAGATTCTTTTTTAGGTAGACTTGCTTTAGGAATCAAATCTATATGATGGATAATTCTTCTAATGGGTGGCAACTCATTTGGCAAATCATCAACAATAATATAACAACATTTCTCCAACATTTCTTGAGTTTCAATGGGTAAATTATAAACTTTAGTAGAAGTCATTATTACCTTGGGCTTGCAAATTACAACAAAATTTACCTCATTTTCTTCATTCCTCTTCAAGTATTCCTTTCCAAAAAGTAACAGAGATTTTGGATCAGTCTTATTTTCTAGTACATCTTCTTCTTGCAGAGGCAACAACGTATGATTGACACCATCCTTTCCAAACTTGTAGGTGTTTCTTTTTCCATCATGCATTGCTCTTCTGTCATATTGCCAAGGTCTTCCAAGCAAAATGTGACACACATCCATTGGCATCACATCACAAACAAATTTATCTTTGTACTTTCCCACCTTAAATTCCACTTCACATTGTTCATTTACTAATAGTTGATGTCCCTTTTGCAACCATGACACCTTGTAAGGTGTTGGATGTTTCATTGTTTTTAGCTTCAATTTCTCCACCACTTCTGTAGAGACCAAATTATTAGTGCTGCCACTATCAATGATCATGTGGCAACATTTCCCTTGGGCTTTACATACTATCCTGAATAAAGTCTTTCTTTGTGATGGTTCAACCACATCCTTTGCTAGCTTAACAAAAACTTTATTAATTACCAAAGATTCTCCTCTCTTTGGTATATTTTCTTCTTCTGTCACTGCTGCTACTAGTGCTTCTCCCTTAGCTTGAGCAAAAATGGCATTCCTCTGATTTGTTTCTACATTCTCTAGGCGCTCAAAGCTTTGTGTCCCAGTTTGCTACATCTGTAACATCTTATTTCTCAGCCTCTTCCTCTGCCTGCTCTTCCTCTAAAAAGACTCCCTTTGCTTCTTGCATCACCTCCTGTGGGTGCATCCTGGGTTAAGCTACTACTATCTCTATCTTTAGATGTTGTAGACCTACCTCTACCACCTTGACTTCCCCTTCCTTAGAAAGTACCTCTCCCTCTAGCAGACTACTTCCTCATGAGTTTTTCTTCAGCTTTCAGTGCTATCTGATAAGCTTCCTCTACTTTTTCAGGAGACAATAAACTTATTTCATCTTGAATGTCCATCCTAAGGCCATTCACATATCTAGCCACCTTCTCATCTATATCCTGGGCTTCTCCAGCTCTTATACTTACCTTGTAGAATTCCTCTATGTATTCTTTTACTTTCAAAGACCTCTATCTAAGATTCTGCATCTGTCTGAACAAGGTTTGTTGATAATTACTTGGAAGAAACTTACCTCTTAGCTTTGTTACCATCCTGCTCCAATTCTTGATTGGTTGCTTGCCAAGTGTCTTCCTTTTTGCCTGCACACTATCCCACCAAAGCACTGCATGGCCTTTTAACTTGGTGACAAAAAACTTGACTTTCTTCTCATATTCTGTTGCTTCATAATCGAAGAATTTCTCCATGCCATTAATCCAATCTATCAATTCTTCAGGATTCAGTCCTCCTTCATATATTGGAACCTCGGTCTTTGGCCTAGCTGTGGATCTCAATACTGACTGAAGGAACCTCATCTTAGGAGTAATTGCTACAGCTTCCTCCTCTACAACTTCAACCTTAAGTTCGCTAACATCTCCATCATCTATGTTTCTCCCTGTTATTAATGCATCCAATCTAGCTTGCATCTATTGCACAACTTCCATTACTTCAGCATTTGCAATAGGATGTCCTCTTCCACCATGTCCATGTCCTCATCCTCTTCCAAATCTGAAAGCCATATTAACTTTCCTTCTCCTACTTCTGAGATTCAATTCAGTATCAAAGGGGGCTCTGATACCACTAATGGTGGCCTAGGTGCAGGCGATATAGACAACCTTTCGTGGCTACAATTTCTTCAATATCAAGCCAAATTTCTCCCTCAGTTTGTATTGGCATATCAGTCATTTGCTGTTAGCTGATAGCCTCATTGATTCTCCTCTGATCACCCAACCCTTCTTATCGGTGGTATTCCTCACAAAGGCCCTTATCCTTTATCGGGATTGTAATTCCAAAGGAATTACAGTAATACACTATCGTTGCTTTTAAACAAGTGAAAAAGTGTTTATAACACAATATACATGATCGGTGGAAGTTTTGTTCCAAAGGAACGAAATACATTATCGTGCTTTAGAACCACTGTCGCGGCCTATAAACAATCTTTATGTTAATTTCGAAGAATTAACACTATCAACGCTTTTATATTCAAAGTATTGCTTTATACACAATATACACTATCGGCACTTTTAATGGCCCTTCCTCCTTCCTTCCTCTGATGCAATGATATATATGTATATATTGGAGATCGCAATTGGTGATCCCGCTATTCCAAGGAATTGCTCCCCCACTCCAAACTTGCAATGCGATACACTTGCGGAACCGATACCCTTTCCACCCTTCTCTATAATGTTTTGGGTCTAGACTGTCGGGGCTTCGGCACTCAGCGGTTCCAAAGGTCCCTTCCCCACTCCACTTGCAATATTGCGATATCGGTTCAGACCCAATAAGGGTATGAAAAAAATCCAATAAAGTTTTAGGTCCAGATATATATTTTGGCTAAGGAAATATCACAATTTCTCTGTGTAAAACAGAGTTTGGCCGCGGAACTCTATAAAACGATTCAAGAAGCCTACGCAAAATGATTCTAAAGGCTTCAACTTAAGCATTAATTGGAAAATAAGGCGAATTCACTGATTTTCAAACTCAGAAGAAAGTGGTTGGACAGATACACACATATAATTATCAATTAACAAAGAACCATCAATTCAAAGGAACAAAGAGAGATGTTTTCAGATGATAATGATTTTGGGCTCGAGTCTAACTATGAGCCTCCCATCATTTTATTTATAATCAATAGATAAAGCCTTTCTCGGCCATTATCCTTTACAAAAGCACGCTTTTACATAGAATGATTTAAAGCGTAAATCTTTGTTACAACTTGTCCATAAGAAATTATTTTAGCATGATTTATTCTTAATTCTATTCTTATCCTAAACTAGGAAAGCATGAAAATTGTTGGCTAAAGGACCCCACTCTCTTGCCTATAGATTTTTTTGGGTTTTTGGAATATGTCTGAAGACTTTTTCCCTGTAAGTCAAACGTTCCTACATCACATTACATCACAATTCATTGTTAGATTACAAAAATGGGGTTTCATATTAGGTTTACAATACTAGGGATTTTTAATATTGGGCTTAAAATATTAAGATTTAATATTTGGTTTATAATATTAATCTTAGGGTTTATAATATTAATCATAGGATTTATAATATTAATCATTTGTGTTTATTAATCCCTTTAATTGATAATATGAATAATACCTTGGGTTTATATTATTAATATTATGGTTTATACTCTCTTTTTCTAAGGGTTGTTCATGACCACTTAGTGGCTGCTACATCCACAACAACCCGAAGGGATCTACCCATCGACCAAACTAGCAAGGCCTAATCCCAAGGGCATCAAGGAGAGTTGACCTCGTCACCTCCCAATAGCCAAGGTACTGAACTCGACCAACTGAGCTATCCCTTAAGGTTATTATGGTTTATAGTCTTAAGATTTATAATCATAGGGTTTATAATATTAATCTAAGTTTTATAATGTGTTGGGTTTATAATACTAATTCAAGGGTTTAATGTTATTCCCTCGGGTTTATAATCCCTTGGATTTATAATATCAATAATCCCTTAACATTATTGAATTCTTGGGTTTATAATATTATTAATCCCTTGTGACAAATATCACATTCTAACAATGTCAAAATTTTCCATTGTGACAAACATTTTCTAAATACTACAATTAATCTAACAATCATTGTCTCAATGCTACATTACATTGCAATTTATTCGACGTTGCATTATTACATTACAAAATTGGGCATTAATATTAGGTTTATAATTTTACGAATTTTTTATTTTGAGTTCATAATATTGATGTTAGGCTTTATATTTTTAGGGTTTAACATTGTTCCCTTGGGTTTATAATCTCTTAGGTTTATTAATGCTTTGGGTTTATATATTAATATTAGGTTTTATCATAGGGTTTATAATCCCTTTTTTATTATATTAATCATAAATTTTAATATTATTCCCTTGTGTTTATAGTCCCTTTAGATTTACAATATTAATCCCTTGAGTTTATAATATTAATTATCTCTTGGAGTTATGATTTTAATATTAGAGTTTATAAAGTTAAGGTTTGTAATCACTTGGTTTATAATATTAAATTTAGGGTTTATAATATTACTTCTGTGGTTTTTTACCCATTGGGTTTATAATATTAATCCTAGGTTTTTATATTATTCCCTTGGGTTTATAATATTATTCGCTTGGAATTATAATATTAATAATCCTTTGGGTTTATTAATCCTTCTCACAAACAACGCATTGTCACATTATGATGAACATTGTCTCAATATGACAATCATTGTCATAATGTTATATTACATTGAAATTTATTCAATGTTGTATTGTTGCATTAAAAAACAAGGTTTTAATTATGCTTATAATGTTAATGATTTTGAATATTGGGTTTATAATATTAAGGTTTTATATTGGGTTTATAATTTATAATATTAGGATTTATAGAATTAATCATAGTGCTTATAATATTAAATCTTAGGGTTTAATATTGATAGTAGGGTCTATAATATTAATAAATCATAAATCATTGTCATAATGTTTATAATCCCTTGAATTTATAATATTAATATTAGGGATTATATTCGTAAGGTTTAATATTAATTGTTTGGGTTTATACTCCCTTGGATTTATAGTATTATTCCCTCGGGTTTATTAATCCCTTTAGTTTATAATAATCCACTAGGTTTATAATATTAATATTAGGGTTTATAATCATAAGGTTTATAATCATAGGGTTTATAATATTGATCATAGGATTCATAATGTGTTGGGTTTATAATATTGATACTTGGATTTAATATTGCTCCTTTGGGTTTATAATATTAGAGCCTTTGGTTTATTAATCTCCTGATTTTATAATATTATTAATCCAATAGATTTATTAATCCTTTTGGTTTATAATATTAATCCTATGGTTTAATATTAATCCATTAGATTTAATAGTAATCCCTTAGGCTTATAACATTAATCGTGTGTGTTTGTAATATTAATCTCTTAGATTTATAATATTAACAATCCCTTGGCTTTATAATGTTAATCCCAAGGTTTTATAATATTAATACATTGGGTTTATTAATCCCTTGAGTTTATAATATTAATAATGTCAATAGTATTATCATATTATTTAATATAATAATAATGTTTATAAATTATTATAATTATTTTAATGCAATAATGCAATAATAATTAATTTTATAATATTATTATTATAAATATATTTTTATTAATGTCAATATTGATATTAATATTAAATACATAATATTGGTGCCTATTGGCATATATCAAGCACATTCACTAATGTGGTCGTGGATTTAGTTGATGGTTATTACAAATTAGGCATGGATGGGCACAAATCAAGAGTTGGTAAATGGCATGGAACAAATTATAGAATGGAAGAGGAAAAGAGGAATATTTTTTCTTTTAAGTTACTATGAAGCATGTGAATATGTGTAACTCAATATCTCGTAAACAATATGGAATAGAATATAAAATGGAAAAATAAATGAAAGGATTTGCATAGAATATGATTGAGTCATGAAACATTGGTACATACAAATATAATAAAAACAATATCTCGTAAACAACATGGAATGTTGGAACTACTACACCTACATGCAGACTCTTAGTTAGAGCATGCAACTACATGCAACTGCATGCGGACTCTTAGTTAGAGCATGCAACTACATGCAACTACTACACATCTACATGCGGACTCTTATTTAGAGCATGGGATTGCATGCAAGATTCCTTTTGCATGATTTACTCCTTGATTTGCTCCTTCTTTAACTCCGCAACTGACTAGTTATCTCCGGAACTTGTTGTAGGTGTTGAGTCTTCTCATTGATCACCACTATAGTTCATTACCTTGGGATTTTCACCCACTATAGTTCATTACCTTGGGATCTTCACCCAGTAATGCTATATAATGAGCATTGTAACATATTTTCTAATGAATCATTCTTTTCTTCTTTCAATTTTCTTTTAATGTTTTTGCTGTGCAAAGCTGTGTGTTCAACCTTTACTAGCTAGATTCATCTGTGCAGGTTTTCTAACACATTTACATGGTATCAGAGCCCACAGGTTGCTAGATAAAAGGCGCACCAGTACTTTATTTTGCAGGTATTACAGATCGGAGATCGAAGATTGACAGAAAAATGGAGTTTCCCAAAGCATCGATCCTAACACCGTACAACTATCACGAATGGAAGGACCAAATGGCTCGATACCTTCGTCAAAAAGGGTTGTACAGGATTACCATGGCTACAGAAGTGGAACCCACTTCCGCCATAGAGAAATCCAAGTATCTCAACCGTATGGATGAGGCCCACGGATCCATATGCATGTGCATCTCTCCAGAGTTACAGTTTCATCTATCTGCTTGCAATACTCCCAATGAGATTTGGAAAAAGGTTGAAGATC